>SKCR01051336.1:0-37828 GCA_019454045.1 Zanthoxylum bungeanum
TAATTGTAACTAACTAAACTATAATCTTGAGGTGATAGTAGTTGTGTTTGGAAGGTGGTCAGGATTTGATGGAAGTGGGAATTGGGGAAAAGTTCCAGCTACAATTCCTGTGATAATCTTTTCTCTGATCATTTTATGACATTGAGGATAAGGTCATTTTGATGTGGAAAGCAATGTTACACATCAAGATTATAGTCCAGCTACACCCTGTCAAAGCTTCATGTAATTCTCACATATGATTCGTAGGTGGCAGCAGCTTTGGCTAGTACTATCTCAGCACCTGGGCATTGGTTCTGAAATAGATAATCATTTCTCACAGCCCAAATGGCCCAAAAAAACCCAACAGTTAGGAGAGACGTAATTAGAAATGAAGAAATTAGTAAAAAAATATATGAGAGAAATAAAACTAAGGTGGTTTGTGTATGGAGGGGCAACTCAAGGTTTTGCCATAATTCAATCAAACCAAAATTGAGATGGAAAAAAATTATAAAAAAAATACCTATATGTTATTGAGCTTAATGAGATAATGATTCAAAATATAATATAATAATATCAAATGATTTAGGTAACCGATGAGCTTATGAATGTAACATGTTTGGTGTGCAAGGATCCACTCGAGGCTTGAGATATTTTGTTTCTGGGCCTTCGCACGATGTAGACCGCAAAAGGATAAGAAGAGAATCGAGCATCCACTTGTGAGCCTAGTGTCCAATAATTGGAGCTTCTAGGAGACGATGCTTTTTGACTTACCAAGTCCCCACCTAATTGATATTCTTAATTATGTATTATTGTATGGGAAATTTAATGTAGCAATGATTTCCTTTCCTTGTTCAAGCTGGTAATCACAGTTTTTTTTTTTTTTTTTTGTTGAAAATCCCGCCGTCAAACCACCCATTCTGGAATTAAGCGGAGCAAGTAAAATCTCCGACTGTCCCAGACTCTTATAAGAAACGCATTCCCTAGATTCGAACCTAATACCTCAAGGTGAGATCCTGAATCCTACACCACCAAACCCCACCGTCAAACCACCCCTTCCGGAATTAAGCGGAATAAGTAAAATCCCCGACTGTTACAGGCTCTTACAAGAAACGCATTCCCTGAATTCGAACCAAATACCTCAAGGTGAGATCCTGAACCCTACACTACCAAATCACGCTCTTTGGGGACCATCGCTCAGCTTCACTGCAAGTAATATTAGATTAACCCGGTTATTATTATTATTATTATTATTATTATTATTATTATTATTATATAGAATTTGTTTTTCTTCTTGAAACGCTACATAAAATTTTTATTTTATTTAAAAATTAGAAATCATATTCATAATTATTATAATAAAAAATTATACCGACTCATTATAGAAATGGTATTTGATCTCCGTTGGCTTAAAAAAAAAGGGTTTACCATTCAAAGTCGTTATCATGTAAAAAAACCACGAACTTAAGAGTCCACAGGTAGCAGCGCCTATAAAACTTGATTCTTTTTGTTCATTATCAGCATCTTAAGGCCAAAAAAATCTCAAATATTTTTTGTTCAAAAAATCTGCATCTTAAGGCAAAAAAATATCTCAAAGAGGTAGCCATATAAATATAGCAAAAAAAAGAAAAGAAAATAATAAATTAACAATGGAAGGAGTAGTGAACATGAAGAAGAAAGAGCGGACAGTTGTAGTAGCCGTAGATGAGAGTGAAGAGAGCATGCATGCACTCTCATGGTGTCTCAGCAACCTATTTTCTGATAATACCAAGAACACCCTTGTCCTCCTCTACGTTAAACCTCCTCCTCCTGTCCACTCCTCCTTCGACGCTGCAGGTTATATATTAGGCCTCTTTCTGTTTCTAGAAACCCGGATTTTAATTTCTCTTTTTTTTTTTTTTTTTTTTTTTTTACTGTTTCATGATGATATATTAAAAAAGAACATTCATGTCACAGGCTATATATTCTCTAGTGATGTGATAAAGGCCGTTGAGAAATACGGAAATGAGTCTGTGAATTCAGTGATGAATCGAGCTGAAGCTGTGTACAGGAACTATGAAACTAGCGTAAGCTTCTGTTTATTTATATATGATCCGAATCTCTTTAGGTTTTAATGAGTAGTTACCAATCAAATTTTGTGTACAGGTACGTATGCAGAGAGTAGTGGGATGTGGAGATGCCAAGGATGTTATATGTGGTACAGTGGAGAAACTGGAAGCTGACACTTTGGTGATGGGAAGCCATGGTTATGGTTTCATCAAGAGGTACGTACCCAACCAATTCAATTTTGTACTAGTTGCATAATTCACATTGAATCTTACTGTTGAGGATTCAATCCTTTTCCAAATTTGCAGGGCTCTTCTAGGAAGTGTTAGTGATTATTGTGCTAAGCATGTCAAATGCCCTGTGGTGATTGTGAAGCATCCGGATCCGGAGGAGAAATGAGCTTCTGACCCTTTTTCTGAATCAATTTTATCTTCTTGTTATGGCCGGAATCCTGTTGTGCACAAAATTCATAAGGTTCCAAGATGTTACTGATAACTTCTCCAGCATCTTTCCAAAAATAAAAAAATAGCTTTTCCAGCAGATAAGGAGATAATTCGTTATCTCATACATGTGCTCATAAGTATCATAGATGCAACATTTCATTTAGCAAAATTCAAGAACCTGGACAGCCACAATAACAGTTCAGGTCCATTTGGATAATTTATTATCTGAATATACATAAAATACTAATTTTTTAATTTTTTAAAATTTTTTACACGATAAAATGCTAATAATTTACCGTGTATCCAAATGATAAATTGTCCAGTCATTGTCATAATTTATCTTCAATCTCGATCAATCATCTTTGCACATACTGGGGATATAATTTCAAATTCTGGATTAAAATCAGCTGAAATGACCAAATAAACACAAATCAATCAAAATAAAACAAGTTCTGGAGAGAATGTTCATTTCAACATAAGTAATGATATAGGAATTTAACACATTTAGATGTACCTAGCTAGCTTTAGTGGCAAAAGCTAACTAGAGCAGTCACTCAAAAACTCCAAATTATAGTCATTTAATTACATTCTAATAGTGAAAGACATCAAATTGGAACATTCAAAGTATTTTTCTTTCTACCACAATTAAAAAAAAAAAAAGAATTTTTTCAAACGACGAATTTATATCATTCGCATAAGCAAGAGAAAGTGGATTCGAAACTGTTTTAAATATTTGTTTACTAAAAATTGATTAATAATTCCAGTAGGAGACAGTTTAAAAATTGAAAAATATTAAATAATGTTGACGGCTGTTTTTCAGGAGTAATTCGGGAAAATCACTAATCAAACAAAACTCCCTCAACTGTGAATTTGTTTGGTTTGTTGGGAATCAAATGCAAACTTAGCAAAAGATAGAAACAACATACAAGACAAAGGGTTTAACGTGGTTCGACGGAATGGATCCAACCTACTTCCACTAGTGCAAGGGAAATAAAATCTTTATTAAGTGTTCGGGTTTGACCGACCTGCATTAGCTCTCGCTTACACTTAAGCCTTTTGCTCTCTTTTTTACAAGTTATGTGCGAAATAAAATTAGCCAACCCCTTACAATGAGTTCTCCACCCTCTTATATACTAGGTCAAATTCTATTATTACACCAACTCGTGATGTCAACTACGTTGCTAAGCCATTATTGCCTAGGCTTTCTTCCCCAATTACCCTACGGATAATAGCCCAAACGCCTGACACCTCTATTACCTGCCATCTGAACTTCATTAAATTACCCATTCTTGGTAAATGTTACACGCTCTTCCCATGTGCCAGCCTGTTTTCCAACCACTCCTATGCGGTTGCGTGTGTCACTCAATAAGCTTGCAGCCCTGCTCTGTCATATCAGCCGTTGGCCTACTTCTATCTTATCAATCCTTGGGAAGCCCAAACTTCCGTTTAGGGCTTATGTCGCCCATCTAAGAACACAATGCTGCAACCCCGAGAAACATCCTCGGGTCGGTCCGTCGAAACAAGTAACGTCATTCATTGCATCCACTAATAGGCCGGGTTGGTAGAAAAATCCTTCACTTCCCCCACATTCTCTTCAAAAGGGTCGAGCTGACATTAAGCTCATTTTCATGTAGAAATATTAAGAAATAGCTTCCTTCGATGACAATCCGAACTGTTATCATTTTCTTCTAACTTGTATCTTCTAGT
This sequence comes from Zanthoxylum bungeanum, assembly GCA_019454045.1. Classification (NCBI taxonomy): domain Eukaryota; kingdom Viridiplantae; phylum Streptophyta; class Magnoliopsida; order Sapindales; family Rutaceae; genus Zanthoxylum; species Zanthoxylum bungeanum. The sequence goes on from SKCR01051336.1 coordinate 4,173, forward strand.
GATTACCTTCCCCATGTGTATATGACAGTATCTCAGCTGATTCCCCATGTTACTCTGGTCGATATCCAAATATAGCCGAATCTGATCCACTGGTCGGGTCAGACACACATGAGCCCGGAGTCTTATCCTTGTAAAGATCTGGGGCCCCATCTTGGCAAGTGAAATCCCCTTAATTCCCTTCTTCATACTTTGGCTCTTCTCTGGTCAAGAAATCACCATCAATATTTGTCCTCTAACTTTCGATATCAACGAGTCTGCGAGTTGGTGCCGGGAACTATAATGGTGGTTTGGATCGTCCTTTAGTCCTCGGGTCAAGATCTTGCTGTCAATCAAACTGCACACTCCCCGGTTCTGGAAAGTAATCATGTGGGCAAAAGGTTATGCCTTGATGACAGTTGCTTCATTGAATGTTTCTCCCGGGCTCTTCAAACTATCCCTCGGAAGTCGTGTTGCCATCATTGCCTTTTTTAATGCCCGTCACATCACTCTAGGGTTTCATCCACTTCGTTTCCCCGAGACATCACGTGTTGTGTGCCCGTGGCTTACGCGCCAAAACCGGATGTAATTGGATAGTTAGACACCAACTGAATAGTCGTTCCAATCTTATCCCTCTATTTGAAATCCAACCGATGAGATCAATGCTACACGTTGAGCTGATCTTACTGCTGGCCTCGATCTGATGGTCAGGATCAAACCGAGCTACCTATTTAAAGGCCAATGTACTTTATTTTTCTCTTTTATCATTTCATCTTCTCCAAAGAACATCAGCAAGCTTCTCTGCCTTCTCTGCTTTCTACGATATTCCTAACCGTTAACCTTTTCACAAGTTCTTCAACACTCTCTTCAATCTTCCCAAGTAAGTTCTTCTCCAATTACCTTTCTTTTGATGCGTGTTTCTGATTTCAATAATGTTGGATATTAAACGTTTATATTTGTGTTTTGGATTTTTAGGGTTTTCTGTGATAATGAGAATACGAGGGGTGGGTTTACTCATGAAGATACATGTGATTTGTGTGTATATACTTTTCTGGGTTTTTTTTAGGAATGAAGGGTTTATGTTTCTAGGTTCTGTATGTGTTTGATTTTGGTTATGTTTTGGAAGACTTACTGTTTTGCCCTTGCTAAGGCGTTTAGAGCTTTCTAGGGTTAGCCACTTCGGTAGGGATGAGGAATAACTATAGTTTTAGTGTGCTTTCCTAACCGAAATTATGATCTGACCTTCCGTTTTGGGTCATGTCTTAATATGAATGTCTGAGTATGAGTTTGAGTCTTGCTCCCTCACTCCCCTCGAGGTCCTGCTTACAGACCCGCCCCCTCACACGACCATACACAGCTTGAGATCTGAGACTCCCAGCGACTATTATACCACTCCGACTGCTTCAAAGGAGAATAACCAATCTTACCACAAACGGATACCCCGGCTCGAGATAATTCATACCAGGCTTGACTTCATGAACGTCGACATGGACCGGGCTTCAGCAATCACCAAGACCGAACTGGAGCAATTGAGGGAAATGTTTGATATTATGAAGGATATCAGCCTAGCCGTCCTGAGAGAGTGGGACCAAGCAAGCCGACCCGGAAATGACGCTGTTGCACTGTGCATGGCTTTCTTTGATATGGGACTTCGGTTGTGACATGGAACTCACTTGGAGGATTAGGCCAAGCAAACCCCTCGCAACGGACAGAACTCCAAGAACCACGAATTTGATTTTGTTGGAATAAAACCCTTCCAAGGCCACAAAGAAGACCCACAAAGAACTTGTCTTTGAGAACCCTTAAGATGATTCCTTATAGTGTTTTGCTAGCACGGAGATGCCACTAAGGTTGCCACACCTTAGATAAGTTGATTGCATGAAATAAGGGTAATTCCTCCCTTAGGTAATTTTAGATATAGCCAAGCTTTCAAAGTTGAAGCAATTTTCGAAATTTGATGATTAATTTCATTAATGAAGATAAGTTACAATATATAGTAAAATGAAAGAAACCATAATGGAGGTTAAATGGCCAAAATATCTTTACTAGCTAACTAATGGCTACTTAAAGGCTATGCCCTTAATAGTCATTTAATAACCTAGACAACTTTCCAAGAAAGTCAAAAGTAATAAAAACTTAATCAACAACTTTGCTAAGAAAGTCAATAAAAAGAAAAACAACAAAATCACAAAAATCCAACTAAGGTGGCAAGTTTATCAAAGCCATGTTTAAATTGTCTCCTTGACAAAAACATCCAAAAATTTGTGGCTTTCATGTATATAGGCCTAATGATGTGTTTTGAAGCCTAATAAGTCTTGTGTTGGCCGAATGTTTGGTGTTGGACTTAATTCGACATGATTCATCAAAAAGGTACTTGACTTCCGAATTACTGGTGCATTGATAAGCAGAAAATATATCAATATTTATCGCCATTTTACTTAATATTTTGTATAGTTTCTTGAGATTTGTGAATATTTTGATGTGTTTTATGTAGTTTGTAGATAAATACAGTTTCAGGACTCACTGGAATCAAATCGGGGCCAAAACAGCGGAAAACAGATAAAAAGGACAAAATTATCATTTAGGCATCGCGACGCGCACAACCTATGCGTCGCGACGCGCTGACATCATCAGCCTACCGACACGCGTCATCATGACATCATCCTTATGGTCGGTTGGAATTAATCATAAATTTGACTTAATCAGGATACCGCCTATATGGTCGGTTGGTAATGTCATGCAAGTTTATATATTATAATAAGGAAGATATCTAAATTAGAAGTAATAAAAGTGGATCCTTTAACCCCAACATTTTCTTTATTGTTAATTTATCTTTTTAATTTCCAGCTTTACTTTATGTCATTTACTTTATTTATGTCTTTATTATTCCTAGATATGTGTGGTAACTAAACCCCTTATCTAGGGTTGCGATGAATTCTAATATCACCGTTTTATAAGTGGTTATTTTATGTTTTGGGTAATATAAAAGTTTATTTATTGAGTCTCAAGCTTAATGCTTCTTATTAACTGGCCACTAATAAGATTGATTTGGTAAACTTAAAATAAACTTGACGAAGGAATTTTAGGTTCAACCTTAAACTCAATAGCTCACGATCTCACCTTGGGGCAAGAGACTCTTAGGTAGATTTCCTTACAGTATAGACATATACCTGTCGGGCGGGGGTAGCCACAATTGGAACTTAATCTTAATGAATTCAGGTAACTTGGTTAACATAGACATATGATTATGTGGGTTATTTGGGTGTTTGCATCTGACCATCGACATAGGCTTTTGCATATTTTCGTGTTCCAGGTTAATAAACTGATATATTGCACAAACATTAGTTAGTCACTTCATCTTTAAAATATATTGGAATGATTCACAACCCTAGATAGTTTTATAATATTGAATTTTCCTTTAATTTACTTTCACACTGTTTTATTTACTTTTTTCAGACAAAAATCACCATCCAATCCAAAATCAATCAATTAGATACTCGTAAGACATTTAACGTTATAAATTAATAGCTAAGGTATTAAGTCCTCGTGGGATCGATATATTTTATACTACTTGAGCGATACGTGCGCTTGCATTACATGTGTGATTATCACCGATCAAGTTTTTGGCACCGTTGCCGGAGACTTATTTATCTTTCACTATTAATTTTGGGGGTTAGATACATTACTTGTATCTAATTTCTTTTTATTTATTATTTTTATTTTCTGGTGTTTCAGGTTCTCAGACACTACATGAGACGAACCAAAAGCTTTGAAATCCGACCGCTTGACCCAGAAATTGAAAGAACCATCAGACAGTTGAGAAGGGAAAGGCGAAAAGTTCAAGAAGCACTGATCAACATGGAACCTGAACCTTTGGAAGTTGCACCACCGATTCCCATTCGAGACAGAACTACTCTGGTGGTTGACGACTTCATTTCATGTATTGTACTTCCTCCCTTACCATAAAATACGTGTGACATCAAAATATGCATTCAGATGATACAACAATCAGTTCAGTTTGGGGGGAATTCAACTGAAGATCCTAATGCCCACATCAGTAACTTCCTGGAAATTTACAGCACATTCAATTACAACCGAGCGGCTGAAGAAGCAATGAGACTGCGTGTTTTCCCATACTCCTTGAAAGACAGAGCTAAGGCTTGGCTACATTCACTACCAGCAGGTTCCATCACAACTTGGAACACTCTTTCCACCAAATTCCTTGTAAAATACTTTCCCCCAGCCAGATCTGCAAAGCTGAGGAATGACATCACAGCCTTTGTACAACATGACTCATAATCCATATGCAAAGCTTAGGAAAGATATAAGGATTTGCTCAAAAAATGTCCTCACCATGAGATTACAAAGTGTCTACAAGTCCAAACCTTATATAATGGAATTTCTGGATTAATGAGAACCACAATAGATGTTGCTGCTGGAAGAGCTTTAATGGAAAAAGGAGAGGATCGGGCCTGAGATTTAATTGAAGAAATGGCCAACAATAATTCTTTGTGGCCAACAGAAAAGTGCATGATTCAACGAATAGCATGAATTTAGGAAGTTGGAGTCAACACAACAATTAATGCCAAGTTGGATCAGATGTGCAAACTCATGGACAATCTTAGCATGAAGGTTAATGCTGTAACCACAAGTTCACCATATGGAGGAGCACCAGAGGCAGAATTTTACAATCAACATGATGAGATGGTGAACTATGTCATCAATTTCAACACACAGGGAACAATCCATATTCCAATACCTATAACCCAGGTTGGAGGAATCATCCCAATTTCGTATGGAGCAACAATTCAAGGCAAAAGAACAATCCACCACCAGAATTCCAACAGCAAAACAAAGGCCATGAGTATGAAAAAGAACAAGGAATAATAGAAATGCTAGCCTACTTGAAAAAGTTTGAAGCAAAATATGATTCTCAAGCAACCAAATTTGATGCTATGTTTCAATCCCAAACAACATTAATTCAAAGCCATTCAGCTTCTATAAAGGCACTGGAAAATCAAATGGGACAACTGGCTAATGCTCAGAGTTACAGACCACTAGGTACCATTCCTAGCAACACAGAACCAAATCCAAGGAACATGAGGAATGAACAATGTCATGCCATCACTTTGAAAAGCAGTACTGAGATTGACAAAGATGTTGGAGTCAAGGCAACTGCTGAGGAAGTTCCAAAAGAAAGCAGCGAAACAGAGCCACAGATGGAGGAAAGAGAAGCAAAAGCAAATGATCGAGAAAGATTCACTCCACATCTATATTTTCCACACCGTCTCCAGAAAAATAAACTAGACAAACAGTTTGCTCGATTTCTGGAGATCTTCAAAAAGCTGTATATTAACATTCCATTTGCAGAAACGTTGGAACAAATGCCCAGCTATGTCAAATTCATGAAAGATATTCTGTCACAAAAATGAAGATTGGGAGATTACGAGACAATAGCATTGACAGAAGAATGCAACGCCATCATTCAGAGGAAGTTTCCCCTAAAGTTGAAAGATCCTGGCAGTTTCACTATCCTTTGCACCATAGGAGAACATAACTTCGATAAGGTTTTGTGTGACTTAGGTGCGAGTATTAACTTGATGTCTTTTTCCATTTATAGGAAACTGCAGATTGGAGAAGCAAAGCCCACCTCAATCTCTCTGCAACTTGCTGATAGAATGCTTACATTTCCAAGAGGTGTAGTTGAAGATGTGCTGGTCAAAGTTGACAAATTCATTTTCCCAGGAGATTTTATTGTCATTTACATGGAGGAAGATGAAGACGTGCCCATCATCATCGGGAGACCATTCTTGGCTACAGGTCGAACCATTATTGATGTATAAAAAGGTGAACTAACCATGAGGGTACATGACCAAGAAGTAACATTCAATGTTTTCAAAGCCATGAATTTCCCGGATGACGAAAAGAAGGAGGAATGTTTCAGACTTGATGTGATAAATAGTACCGTCCAGAACTCCGATGCAATGCAAAGTTCCACTGACAAACTTAAAGCATGTCATCTGCAACTCCCGACCCTAAATGACTATTCCCGTCCCGCCAAAAGCTAGGCGAAAATCTGCCCATGCCACTGCCATACTGTCACCAGGGCCTTCAAGCGCCCCCATCAACCGCCATAGTCCCGACCCTTTCAGTCCAACCTGCACATGCCCAGCCGGTCATTCAGACTACAAGTACTCCAGACCAATTTAAGCCGTAATCGCTCCTCCCTGACCGAGCAAGAGATGTCACCATAAGAATGTGGGGATGAGCCCGATGAGCCGGTGGAGATTCCTCCGAGAAGGAAAACAACTGCCCAGAAGGGCAAAGCCCCGATAGTTCCTCCCCAAGAGACCACAGTGTTCGGCATCAACAACTTCACCGAGGATACGAAGGACAATGTTGCTCACCTCTTATCATCCTTCAACCATATGGCTGATTATGTTACTTTGGAGAAAGCTATGGAGTATGAAAGCCACTCACTTGAGGACCTCATCACCAAATCGAGCCGGGCCCTCTCAAAGGTACTCAAACTCTTCTCAAAACTTGTTCTTACCCTTTTTATTATACTGACCATGTTTTTTGTGTTGCAGATGACTTACATCATGGACACCAATAAAGACTTATTGACGAGTACTCTCTCAGAGAGGGGTTAGGCCCAAAGACTACGGAGTCACCTGACTGAGAGGGAACAAAAATTGTCAAGGTAGCTGGAGGAAGCTGAAGCTATGATCCGAGCCTTTAAATAATCAAAACAAGGCAACAAAGATGAGATTGCCTCCCTCCGCTGAGCCTCTGAATTCACGAAGAAAGACAAGGACGATGCTAGAGATGAGTTGAAACAAAGGGCCGATGAAGTTAACTTCTTGTTGTGGCGGGTTGCCTCATCCGAGACCAAACATTGGGAAAAATCAGAGCAACTTGAGATGGCTCTTGAAGACATGAGGAGATTGGAGGCTGAGTAGCTTGGCCATTTGGAAACTACCAAAGCAGAAGCCAAAGTCGAAGGGCTTGAAGAGTGCGTGCAAATATTCGAGGTGCTCTAGCCCGGTCTGAATTTGGACGCAATACATCGGCACTTAAAGTGGTGTAGGAGGGAGATAACCGAAGAAGAGGGCATAGGCAAAACTCCAGGATACCTTGAGGCCATTCAAGATCCTGAGCCAGTGTCCACTGTGCCTTCAGCCTAAGAAAATCTCGGCCCTTCTTCGCCTACTGCTATTTCTGCCAAGGAAGTCCTGACCCCTCCATATCTGCTGCCCCAATTAAAGAGGTCCCGGAACCTCATTGTCCACTGCCACTGCCGATACCCTTGCCCGTGCTGAATCTGCTACTGATGAGACCTCCCATGCTCCCGCTACTTAACAATTCACTTTTTTTTATGGTTTTATTTTTGTATGGGTGACTTCGAGGGGGACCTTTGTAAAGAATTTTGAATCAATAACTATTTACTTCTTCTTCGCACTCACAATTTCTTTATCTTCCATGTAGAAATGTACTCTAAGCAAAGACCCGATGCGTGTAAATTTCTTTCAACACTTAGCCATTTTAACAAATGTTAATCCAACCATTCCCCTAAGAGGTCACGCCGCTTAACAAACTCTGATGCCCGAGCCCCCGTGAGTTTATTCTTGGAACACTTAGAAAATTCATCATTTTTTCAAAATCAGCGGCCTTTGCCTGACCTCCTCCCCCACTCTAGAGAATACATCCAGACCCGATCTAGTGTGTCAACCCGACCATAAGGGGAATCTCACCATTTGTGCCACTCAATAATTGGCCATTGGGGAGAAAATCCAACCCCAAGCCAATAAACACAATAAGGCCTCGGTGGGACATAACCCGACCCCGAACCATCAATCAAACTTACCTTGTGCCATCAGCACTTGGCTATAAGTTAAAACTCCAACCCATGCGAAGAAATCGTACTAAGGCATTGGTGGGACGTAACCCGACCTCGAGCCAATCAAGAAAACTGGCCATAAGGGAGTGTACCATCCTTGTGTCATTAACATGGCTTCGACGGAAAGAATGCAGTCCCAACATAGTTCAATTTGGATTTCTTTTAAGTATTCTAGTTTAATTTGCTTTTTTTGTTTAAGTTAACGAACAGAAGTAAGTCTTGTCTAGGTTGACCGATGACATGACTGTTGTTAAAGTGTGGAGGATCACTCATACATCCAAAGTGGTATCTCAAGTTATATGAGTAAATATCCTACTTGACTTGGGAAGATTCATATTGACGTTGGTGTGCCATCAATTAGGAATACTTCAGGTGAGTCATTTAGTGCTCGTCAAATAAACACCTACATATCTATACGAGTCTCCCAAGACTCATGGTTCATTGAGATAAACAGACTCATGGTTCATTGCATGGTTCATTGAGATAAACTATCAGACCAATTCTCGATATACTACATGTACTGGTCTCAACAGATTTTACTAACCTAACCGTGTCAGGAAATCTTAACCAGGAACTTTATTTGAGAATATACGACAAGTAGTGACACATTTTTACAAGCCTGTTGTAACTGTGTGACTACTATAAATTCTCAAATTTTTGTCTAATATATACATCACTAAACCCCAATTAGTCTCGGTCTAAACTAAAATAGATCGAATAAGTATATAAAAGACAAGCAACAATTAAATGGATAATATTATGGAAAAAGTGATTATTTGTAATTATGAAAAGGTCATAAATATGATACAGATTGGCGCTTAGAGGACCAATTCCAACAAAATCGGCATCTTTTTAATGGATGAAGAATTTTATTCGAAACAAAGGGATAACATAGATTGGCTAAAAGAGGGGGATAAGAACACAAATGTTTTCATTCTAAAGCTTTGAAATGAAAAAGAAAGCTCTTGGTCTTGATGAACTACTGACAGTATTCTTTCGGCAGCTTAGGGGATATGTGAAAAAAATGAGTAGTTATAACAGGCCTTCACATCATGAATAAACAAGGTAACATTTGCTCTCTAAAGCATACCTACCTTGCTTTGATTATAAAATTTAATAAGCCCGAGGGAGTGATAAATGTAGGAATTGTTGCACGAACATTTCACGAAAAGACTCATTGCGTAGCGGAAACATGTTATGGCCGCAGGATTAACCTTGAATTTTTTTTTTTGTCCTTTGATCTCTAAGTTCGAATTTGACCAGCAACTTTGTTCATTGTGTTATTTTTGATGATTTTAAAAACACCAACAACCCTCGAATCAACAATGAATTTCAACTGTTCACAACACCGAAAATTATACACTATACACTGTAAAATAGTCCATGTTTTATGTGAATTGGGTAGTCAGTCAGGTGCAATATTTAGTCCCAAAACTATGCCTAAGTTTGTTGGGGGCAATTGTGGAACCTCTAGGGTCGGATCAATGCCCCGCGCAGCGGAAGTGGGTCTAACCCAAGGATATCAAGGCGAGGTATATTTTAAAATATTTTAATGACAAATACATTCCGATACGAGTCCTTAGGAAAAATGGAGAAAATGAAGTTTTATTGTTCATCAGCCCTCGGTGTCGTGACGCCCATGTTTTGGGAGTTGCGAAGCTCAAAATGCCAAGAGCAACTCCGAGAGGAGAATGTCAGTGCGTCCCGACATGGAAGGTTGGGCATCGCGACGCTTGGAGGTCTGATGTTCCGTGATGCGATACTAAAAGGTCCGTGTAGCGACGCTCGCCTGTGCAGTGAGAAATTTTCAAGTTCAAACCAATCCTAAACACTTATAATTTTCTCCTATCATTTCAATACACCTTAAAACCAATTTTAACATCAAAACCAACATCAACACATGTTATACAACTATCATACATGTAATCTAAATACTTATATGCGTTTGTTTGAATCTAATCATAAACCATTTTAGAATCTCAATAAGAAATGTCTCATGAATAATTCTAGTTCACCTAAAGGTGGTCAAGTGAATCTAGAATGGTAGCCATAGCTGTAAGTTTTAATCTAGAGTTCCAAAATCTTATTAATTGTTCCATGTCCAACATGAACATCTTTGACCTAATTTATAAGCATGTTGTGTTTATACTTTCAAAGTATCCTAACACAATTAATTAGCCTTATTTCAACATTAAGATATGTGATCATGCATCCAATACATAAAAGAACATAGCTTAGGAGAAGATCAAACATTTCCTATTAAGCTTGATACAAGATCCAATCTACTTCTCCTTTGTTGAAATGGTTGGAGAACCTCCAAGGTTTGCAAGCTTGACTCAAAGATCCAATCTTGATTTCCAATGCTAGCAAGCTTCACTTTAAAATCCAATCTTGATTTCTCATAGATGAAATGTTGTAGAGACCTCACAAGCTTCTCTAAACACTTCTCTAACTTAGGTTAATATCTCAAGAATTGCTTGTGTTTATTTTACTCAAGCTTTTGCTTATGCTTATACTTGTACTTAAAACCTTCCTAAAGCTTGCTATTTATAGCGAAACTTAGGTAATTTTTAATTAATAAAAGTTGAAATCAACTTTTTAAGTAGGCTTAATCCAATTTGTCCAAATATGTATAATTAGGTGTGACTAATCACCATTGTCTCCCACTTTGATTTAATCCAATTAAATCAAGCCAATGATTAGGAAATAGATTAGTTAAATGTTTTCCACTTTGATTTAATCCAATTAAATCAAGCCAAAACCATCTATTATTACATACTTACAATTACCATAATATCCTCAAATGGTAGAGATAATTATGATTTTACAATTAAGCCATTGTGTAATGATTGAATTAATCCAATTAGGTCAAAGTAAATAATCAATGTTATCCAATAACACTTGATTATCTTAGTTGATAATTATAATATCGAATATTATCTTTTATCAAAATTATCGACTACCTCATAAGCGAAAAATATATCAATAATTACCGCCCATTTTACTTAATATTTTGTATAGTTTCTCGAGTTTTGTGAATATTTTGATGTGTTTTGTGTTATTTTATAGATAAATAAGATTTCGGGATTCAATGGAATCAAATCAGGGCCAATACGGCGAAAAATGGATGAAAAAGGGATAAATATGAAATTTACTGTTCATGCGTCGCGACGCGCAATCGTCTTCATCGCGATGCTCCTCAATTATACAGCCTGCCGACACGCGTCATCACTTGCGTCATCATGATGTCAGCGTCGCGACCCCCAAGCCTTCACACATCGCGATGCCAAACTAGTAATTTAATCTGCTGACAGCTGCCATTTACTTAGCCCGCGTCGCGACACAGAAGGCTTGGCGCGTCGCGACGCAGGCCGATTTTGAAGCCTATAAATAGTAGCCTAAATCAAAAGGAAAATTAATACTTTCTTCTGGGGAATTTCCTTATAATACTAAGAAGATAGTATCTTGTTTGTTTAATTTCAGTTTTCTTGTATTTAATTTTTATTTTAGTAATAAAACTTTGTTTGTTTTTATTTAAGCATGAGTAGGGAAATTCTTTCTACTGGGGTGAAAGGTAAAGCTTTTATTATAATAATTTAGATTAATCTTCTTTATTTGTAATATATAAATTATCTTAAAATTTGACATAATTGGATACCACCTTTATGGTCGGTTGGACTAAATTTAATTTGACTTAATGCTGACTTAATTGGATACCGCCTTTATGGTCGGTTGGATTAAATTAAATTTGACTTAATTTGATACCGTCTATATGTTCGGTTGGTAACTCATGCAAAATTTATATATTATAATAATGGGGATTTCTAAATTTGCCTTAATAAAAGTGGATCCCCTAACCCCAGCATTTTATTTTATTGTTTTATTTTAACTTTTTTATTTTCAAATTTATTTTATAATCTTTTATTTATTTAAGTCTTTAGTAGTCCTAGATATGTGTCGTAACTAAATACATTATCTAGGGTTGTGATGAATTCCAATACCAAAAGTTTATAAGTTGGTTATTTTATGTATCGTGTGATGTATAGATTTATTTATTGAGTCTTAATCTTAATGTTGGAGTTAACTAAGGTCCCAATGATCAATAATCAAGCATGAAACACATGTGAATACATACGAGGAGTTGCGGAATACTCACATCGATCGGTTGAACGACGCGGGAGGCAAAAAAAATTCAACTTTCTGCTCGGTAGTGGACTGGTACATGCGGCAGTGAGCTGCTACTGCCTCCTCCAAATTCGGCCATGGGTGAGCTCCAAGCTTCGTTAAACGATTCTCGGCTCATGGGTGGACTTCCCTATCACATTCGCATGTCTCTCGGAGTGCTAGCTCTCTTGATTTTTGTCACAAAAACCAAGCACTTTGCTTCCCTTTCTTCCTCCAAGTTCACGGCAAACCAGAAGAAGAACTGCCCTCTATGAGCGTGAGTGAGTAGTGGAGAAGAGAGAAGAAAGAGTTGAAAAAGTGTTGAATGTGTAATTGATTTCTAAAATCAATTTAACATATACCAACATATAATAATAATATATGTCACTCAAGCTTTTAAAAGCTTTTCAACAACTCCCATCAAGTCACATCTATCAATCAAGTTGTCAAGTCACATCACTCAAAGTGACAAGTGATTTGACGCTTGATGCGACTAGCGATTTGACGCTTGATTTGATTTGCGTACTGCACTCGAATTCGAAATGCGAATGCGCTCGCAAACAATCCCGGGCTCGGGTTCGCTAATTCCAAATTAACAAATTTTCCGTTACGACGTAATTAAATGATTACTCCTAGCGAAGTCACTATTCACGTCGATAACGAATTAATTCTAAATTAATTCGTTCGCCCGTATTAAAATCTAATTTTAATTCCGCGTCGAAATCCAATTTCGTTTAATATATCAAATATATTAATTTATCGATTAATTCCAAATTAATCGTTATCTCTCTTTAAATAATATTTTATCCCAGATAAAATATATCCGCAATTAATCCCAGATTAATTTTCTCACTCATCTTATTAATCCCAGATTAATTAAAAGTGCGAGTCATACGTCATCGGTGAATCTTCGGGAAGCGACCCATGAGATCCCCGGATATGTTGGCAGTAAATTCGGTCGTCGGACTATCCGAACACGTAAGTACCTAGTACTACGTTTGTACCGATTTACAAGACAAGGTTGGCTTCTAGCAAAGCGCCATGCCTACCCAATTCTCCAGAAATATCCTTACAGGAATATGTGATCTATATCAGGCGTAGTATACGTAGTATTGCGTATATCGATCCAGTATCAGATGTCACGTACTAAGCCTGGGGCTGGAATTGTGTCTGCCCCGTACGAAGCACATATCGGATCTCTGGTAACTAGTCTCTATAATCGGATATACATGACCTAGTCATAATATCCCGATAGCTGCAGCATATAAGAGAACAAGTTCCGTATCCTACGTGACCATCATCTCCACTATGACTGGAGTGATACTTCCGTCTTGACATCACACCCAACACACTACGATTCTCAATATACCCAGCAGAGGCGTACACAGAACCTGTTAAAGCCCTGGACGGCCAAAACCAAAGTATATTGATTGTCGCAAGTATTAGCGGTGCAAGTCTCAGGTTAAGACCAAATACATATACCCTGATTTCGGACTTCCATAGACACATAGTCATACTACCAATGGAATTCCGAGGGGGTCTATCTAGAGCGAAGCTGTTTCCCGTACCATCGGTAAAACACAACCTCCTATTACACTTGCATGAGTATCCTATACCCAAATATATGAGAACTATGCTGTCGTGCCCTCACAACGCGCACAAGTGTAATACCAGTCTTTTACGCATTTATCGATGTCCAATCTCGATAATACTCTTGTTGGGGTTGGTGCTCAGAGCGCCAATCCGGACCGTATTTATATCTGATTCATGAATACGAACATCCTCCTATTCCATAACATTACTTATTTATGGTTGCACCTCTTGTTCTTATATACTTATTCGATCTGATTACGATTAGATTGAAACTAAATGTGGTTTAGTGATATGTATATATTATACAAAGGCCCGATAATATATAATACAGTACACAATTACAAAGTTAGTTTGTAATTGACATTGGGAAGTGTCACTGCTATATGAATATTATCAAACATAGTTCCTGGTCAAGATTTGCTAACACGGGTCGGTTAGTCAAATCCGTTGAGACCAGTACATGTCGTATATCGAGACTTGGTCCGATGGTTTATCCCAATGAACCATGAGTCTAGGGAGACTCGTATAGACGTGTAGGTGTTTATAGTGGATAAACACTGAACGACTCACCGAAGATTCTTAATGGATGGTACACCAACGTCAATAAGAATCTTCTCGGGTTGAGTAGCATAGTGGTCCTTCGACTTGAGATACCACTGTGGATGTATGAGACATCCTCCACACTTAGATGGCAGTCACGTCACCGATCTATTTAGATCAGACCTCCGCCTGTTCGTTGGGTGTGGACCGATCCTCAGGATATCCTGTGTGTGTCAAGATAGGATCCGTCAGTTCTGTGTACAGAGCATATGTAGTCCATATATAATTAGCAGCCTGTTAAATCTGTGGCCACAGTATACATCGGAAGTAAGTTCCGAGTGTTATTTAAAGATTGCTAATAGATACGTCGACGAGATAATACCTATAGAGATTTGACGTTCACATCTATATCTCTGAGATTATCTGGATACCTGTGACGGAGGGATTATACGTATGCAATGACCTCGACCTGTATGGTTCAGCTAGTTTATCCGTGATCATCATAATCTACGGGTGGATAGATTATGCATATGAAATTGGATTTCGTGACGGATATACCTGAATCTAGAGAGTCTCAATAATGAAACATACTCGTAGAGCACTAGAGCAACATTTATGAATAATGATGATTATTTATAAATCGTTTAAACGTTAAACGAAAAATACATGCGAACATGCCGAATCGTCATTTCCTAATTAATGTGTATTTGTATTTAATATATGATATTATTAAATACACATTAATAAATAGTCAAATAAAGGTTTTTGACATATATCATCAATATATGTATTTGAGATATTTAAAGTAAATATAATACATATATTTGATATATTTGTATTTAATTAATTATTTAATTATTTAATTGTTAAATGATTAATATAATTAAAATATAAATATATCATTAAATGATAAAGTTAGGAAATGATTATAAGTGTAAATGTTTGACTTTACATTAAAGGAAAAGGTTGTCAAATTGATTTTGACTTCTTAAGATATTTGTTCAAAATTGTTTGAAAATGAAAATATCTTTTTTTTCTTATTATTTGATAAATTCGGCCATACACTTTAAATATAAGAGTTATATTTTTCTTAGTTGCATTTGTTGACTTAATTAAATATCTAATAAAGTTGTTTTTAGATATTTAACCAAGTTGATCAAATGTAAAGTGAAATGAAATTGAAATTGCAAAAACTTGTATTTGGCTAGGTAATTTCGGCCAAGGCCATTATGATACAAGTATATATTATTTTTTCAATTCATTCTTCTTAACCTAATACACTTTAAAAGAAAACTCCATTAATGGAAACCAAAGGAAGCTTGTGAGAAAGAAAGAAGAAACCAAAGAAAGCTTGATTTTTAGTAAGTTTTTCCAACTTACTATTAGAAAGGAAAATGTTCCTTAGGATCTAGGCTTTAACATATGATGTTCTTAGGTTATTTCTTTCTTTATTCTTTGTGTTTTTGATGATGGAAGTTTTGGTGAAAGTGTAGAGCATGTATGATGAAGGAAGCTTATGGCTATTGTAGTAATAAGTGTTCTTTTATGGTTTTGGAAACCTTGTTGCTAATCTAGAGTTGTTGACCCATTCTTAGATGACCTAGATTTGATCTTGAGTTGTTTCATTGTGTTGAAACTTTGATTGGATGGAAGAAACATGATTAAAGTAATTGATTTAACCAATTTGGCTAATTTGTCCAATTTGAAGAAATTGAAAAATTAGGGTTCATGACCAATTCCAAAATTGGGGATTTTCATATATGTTGTGCATTTGGATGTGTATATGATGCATATAAAGTTTCATGTTCATTGGATTACATCTTGATGTGTTTTGATGCATGAAATGACAAAGTGCACACTTTGGCACCAAGGTGGTGCATTCGGCCAAGAGTTGGAAATTTGGGGATTTGGTTGCTTTTGGTGTTTTGATGTTTTTAACATGCTAAGTTCATCTTAGAAATGATTTAGAATCATTCAAAATTGATTAGATCAATTTCGGACTAAAATGGACAAAATACCAAATGTAAGGGCAATTCGGTAAATTCACTTAATATGATTTATTGAATTTTATTTCATAATTTGATTATTGGAATATTAAATAAATATGTTTATTTAATTAATCAGAGAAAAAATTTTGAAATCGGAAAATTCGATTTTCCACCGCTTCCGCTGCGTTACCGGATTTAGCCCCTAAAAACCCCTACAACTCTGACTAGGGATCTTTAATGATTTATCCTTCGTGGACTGATACTGTCTCATATCATTCTCAATCAAGGAACAAATCACAGGGACCTCCTATCATTTATATATCTTGGTGATCTAATCACAAATGATAAGAGTGCAATCTCATTTGTCACATAGTTAATTTGTACAACAACACCATGATCTGTACAAATAGTGACGCTATTGTTGGACAATTATGACCCATAGCGTCACTATTTGTATATATTATGATGTTGTTGTACAAATTAACTATGTGACAAAGGAGATTGCACTCTTATCATTTGTGATTAGATCACCTAGATATATAAATGATATGAGGTCCCTATGATTTGTTCCTGGACAGAGAATGATATGAGACAGTATCAGTCCACGAAGGATAAATCATTAAATATCCCTAGTCAGAACATTGTCGAGATTGGACATCGATAAATACGTAAAAGACTAGTATTACACTTGTGCGCGTTGTGAGGGCACAACGGCATACTTCTCATATATATTTGGGTATAGGATACTCATGCAAGTGTAATAGGAGGTTGTGTTTTACCGATGGTACGGGAAACAGCTTTGCTCCGGATAACACCCCATCGGAATTCCATTGGTAGTATGACTATGTGTCTATGGAAGTCCGAAATCAGGGTAGGTGTATTTGGTCTTAACCTGAGACTTGCACCTAATACTTGCGACAATCAATATACTTTGGTTGAGGTCGTCCAGGGCTTTAACAAGTCTGTGCACGCCAATACTGGGTATATTGAGAATCATAGTGTGTTGGGTGTGATGTCAAGACGGAAGTGTCACTCCATTCATATGGAGATAATGGTCACGTAGGATACGTGACTGGTCTCTTAAATGCTACGCAGCTATCGGGATAAAATGACAAGGTCATGTTTATCCGATTATAGAGACTAGTTACCAGACATCCGACATGTGCTTCGTACGGGGCAGACACAA
Organism: Zanthoxylum bungeanum; assembly: GCA_019454045.1. Lineage (NCBI taxonomy): Eukaryota > Viridiplantae > Streptophyta > Magnoliopsida > Sapindales > Rutaceae > Zanthoxylum > Zanthoxylum bungeanum. Next base: position 21,520 of record SKCR01051336.1, read on the forward strand.
TTCCAGCCCCAGGCCTAGCACGTGATCATTCAATACTGGACAGAAATACGTAATACTACATATACTACACCTGATATAGATCATTTATTCCTGTAAGGATATTTGCGGAGAATTTGGTAGGCATGGCGCTTTGCTAGAGGCCAACCTTGTCTTGTAAATCGGTAAAACATAGTACGAGGTACTTACGTGTTCGGATAGTCCGACGACCGAATTTACTGCCAACATATCCGGGGATCTCATAGGTCGCTTCCCAAAGATTCACCGATGACGTATAACTCGCACTCTAAATTAATCTGGGATTAATTAGATGAGAGAGAAAATTAATCTGGGATTAATTGCGGAGATATTTTATCTGGGATAAAATATCAAAAAAGAGAGATAACGATTAATTTGGAATTAATCGGTAAATTAATATGTTCGATATATTAAACAAAATTAGATTTCGACGTGGAATTGATATTAGATTTTAATTCGGGCGAATGAATTAATTTAGAATTAATTCGTTAGCGACGTGAATAGTGACTTTGCTAGGCGTAATCATTTAATTACGACGCAACAGAAAATTCGTTAATTTGGAATTAGCAAACCCGAGCTCGGGATTGTTTGCGAGTGCATTCCATTTCGAATTCGAGTGCGGCACGCAAGTCAAATCAAGCGTCAAATCGCTTGTCGCATCAAGCGTCAAATCACATGTCACTTTGAGTGATGTTACACTTGATGGATTGATGTGATTAAGTGATGGAAGTTGGTGTGGGCTTTTAATGTTTGACTTTTAAAAGCCAAATGAAATGCAAATTCATTTGAAATTCAAATGAGTGAATTAGATACAAAAATTTGGTAATTCAACACACACAATTTTCGTTCTTCTCTCTCTTTTATTTTGGAGGCAAAAACTCTCCTCTCTCTCATGCCATTTTTCTTTCTGGTTTGCTGGGCTGTGACCGAAAATAATGGGGAGCAAGAGTGGTGTTTTGTGGCAAAACATCAAGTGCTAGCACACTTACGAGACATGCGAAGGTGATAGGGAAGTCTACCCATGAGCCGGGAACCGTTCGACGAAGCTTGGAGCTTGACGAAGGACCAAAACCGAACCAAACCAGTGAGCTTGGACTGCACACTGCCGAACCAGTGAAGGAGGACATCAGTTCGTTTTTGTTGCCTCGTTTGCCTCCGCGTCGCTCAACAGATCGATGTGAGTATTCCGCGACTTCATCGATGTATTCACACTTCATTTTCATGCTTGTTTATGATATTGGGACCTTAGAATTTACCAACAGCTATGAGACCATTAATTCTTTAGCCTGCGCTGCAGCCTAGCTCAACTGCTAACAGAATTATATATAATCTAATTAGATTTATTTATCGACCCAGAAAGCTTCTATTGCCGCCTCAGCTGCAGCAATAACCCACATTTATTGTTTATTCGGTAACAATATCTTGCTTGGAATATTTCCAGCTCACTGTTCCGTTATTCAAACTGTATAGTACCGTTTGCGACTTATAGTCGTCTTTATCGGTTAGGAAACTTGCAGTAGTGATCCCAGTCACTTCAAGTTCTCCTTCTCCATAGTTTAAGACAACATCCTTAGTTCTCTAAGATACTAACGAATGTTCTTAACATCAATCCAGTGACTATCACTCGGATTGGCCTGTTTATGAATCCATATGCTCAAAGCGTATGAGACACCAGGTCGCGTACATTTTTCAATGTACGATTTCTCGGAGAGTTTTTCTCGAAAGCCAAGCTTTCACCGATTGTTTATATGGGAATGTCATTTCCAAGAAATGACATATTATCATTATTTTATAGGACAACCACTGTCAGTGCGCTCCCATTAACCCTCTTATATACACAAGAATCATTTTCATTTTTGAATTAAATTATACTATATTATGATTACATCAAAAAGATAGTTCTAAGAATCTAGTGCTTGCTTCAATCCAAACATGGATCGAATAACCTGCAAACCTTGTTTGCTAGTTTTGGTACGACAAAACCGACATGATGTTGTAAACATCCTCCAAAAGGTTTCCTTTTCAGGAAAGCGATTTTCCTGTAAAGCTGACATATTTCATAAATGAAACATACAGCTTTAGCAAGCATTATCCAAATGGATTAACCGTGGCAACAGGTAAAAGGTTGAATCGAAATCAACACAATATTGATAACGATACCTTTTCGCTAAAAGCCTAGCTTTATACGTTGATATGTTGCCTTCCATGTTTGTCTTCCTTGAAGACTTATATAGTACCAATATGCACAATGCCCTATGGTACATCAACTAGTATCCAAACTTGGTTGATATACATGGAATCCATTTCGGACTCATGACACTTTGTCATAATAGGGAGTCGATACCTTGTATCACTTCCTCATACGTAGTCAGTTGGTATACCTCAAAAGATTGACATCTTTTATGAGGTGAGATCAGAAACCCATACCCCAGGTTGTTTTCTGACTCTCTCCGACATACATGGTTCTTGTGTATTCGAAGATTACTGGTAATAGTTCCATCCTTGATGAACTATTTATGTTCCATTAGGAATTGGTGCCTTGAATAGTATTACTCCGACTTTCATCGAGTTTTACTATCCTCTCACTTACCACTGCATATCAGTATTCCTCTTAGGAAAACCACATGGCGAGCAACAATCTAATTGTTCTCTTGTGAGTTGTATAAGTACTATACTTATGTATCCCTAGGATAACCTACAATTGGCACTTATCCAATTTGGGTTTTAGTTTGGTATCATCCAAACATATGCCCAGCATTCCCAAATTATCAGGAATGAGAAACCCGGTTTCTTCCTGTTCATATCTAATATGAATTCTGTCTAACAGATTTTATAGAACCTTATTCTAAATAAGTTCTGCACTGTTTATGCGTATCCGTTGAAGGAAATGGTAGCTCAGAGCGACTCATGATTAACCTTATAATGTCTTACAAAATTCGGTTACTCGGTTCCGACACGCCGTCAACTTAACGTGTTCTGGGAGGAGTCCTCATTGAAAGAATACTATACTCTTTCAAGCATTTTAGAAACTTATTGCTTAAGTATTTTCCATTACGGTCTTACCGTGACAGTTTTATACTTTAGCCGATCTGTTTGTCTATTTCGTGTCGAAACTTTAAAAGTTTCCGATTTGTGTTTCAAAAGAGAAACATAACCATAACGCGATGCCACATCCGTAAAGGTCACGAAATATTCATATCCACATCTAGCCTAGCTAGACATGGGCCCACTTGCTTCACTATGAACTAGGGCTTACAGATCTGTGGCATTTACACTTTTACCAAGTAAATAGTGTTTTTAGGCACTTTGCCCAATAAACTAGATTCATAGACTTTATTTGATTGGAATCAAATCAGTCATAGTACCCACTCTTCGAAAGTGTGGATATACGATTCTCGTTTAATTGTGTTCCAGACTACAATGCCACAATATGTTTCTTCTGATCAAATCAGTTTGAGCTATTTTGTTTTCATGATTGAGATTTATTTATATTCAAAATATAAATGCTGTTATTCACATCTAATGTGTTTATCTCAATATTATCTTTATATAATGAAACACTTTAGTGTTCTATAATATAAAGGTTCACCTGCAGCGGGTTAAACACTGATATAGAGATAATGTTTCTAGTCAAACTAGTTACATTATAACAGTTCCCTAATTTAAGTACACACCCCAGGGTAGTGCCTAAAATTAGGTATCTACGGTTAAAAACAACAACTTTCGTCCCGTTTCCAATTCGCAGATAAATCTCAATTGAAGTCAGTATCCTGCTCATAGCAGATTCTGAACATCAATATATATATATATTATATATATATATATATAATATATATATATATTTCACACTAAGTATCTAAAATCCAATTTTAATACTAGTAGTGAATATATTATGACAAACATATTTGAAGTGAGAGCCTTGCTCGTTCTTCAATTCCTTCATGTCTGCTTTGTCCAACGGCAGTCACGCTTCCGCGATCCCGTTTGCCACAATTTGCAGACATTTTGGGATATGTCCTTGTTAGACATTATGACCCATAGCGTCACTATTTGTAAATGATATTGTATTATTGTACAAAATTAACTATGTGATAATGAAATTGCCTTTTGCCGTTTTGTAAATTATTTACTTTGATATATTAATGGCAAAAGTCCATATGATTAGTTCCGTATTGAGATGATATGAGACAGTATCAATATAAAAGGTTTAATCATTAAATATCCCTAGTCGGAGTATTATCGAGATCGGACATCGATAATGCGGAATAGACTAGTATTGCACTTGTGCGCGTTGTGATGGCCCAACGGCATAGTTCTCATATATTTAAGTATTGGATACTTATGCAAGTGCGATAGGAGGTTGTGTTTTACCGATGGTACGGAAAACAGCTTCGCTCTGGATAGACCCCGCGGAATCCCATTGGTAGTATGTCTGCGTGTCTATGGGAGGCCGCATCAGGGTAGGTGTATATGGTCTTAACCTGAGACTTGCATCGCTAGTACTTGCGACAATCGGTAAACTTTGGTTTTGGTGGTTCGGGGCTTTAACCGGTTCTGTGTACACCTCTTCTGGGTTTATCGAGAATCCTAGTGTACTGGATGTGATGTCAAGATGGAAGTATCACTTCAGACATATGGAGATGATGATCACGCAGGATACAGAACTAGTACTCTATAAAAGGTTGCAACCGTCGGGACAATATGACCAGGTCAGGATTGTCCGATTTAAAGAGACTAGTTGTTTGATGTCCGATATATGTTTCGTACGGGGCAGACACATTTCCAGCCCCAGGCCTAACATGTGATCGTCCGATACTGGATCGATGTACGCGATACTACGGTATACTACGCTTGATAAAGATCTAATATTCCAATAAGAATATTTCTGGAGAATTGGGTAGGCATGGCGCTTTGCTAGAAGCCAACCTTGTCTTGTAAATCGGTAAAAATGTAGTACGAGGTACGTACGTGTTCGGATTATCCAACGACCGTATTTACTGCCAACATATCCGGAGATCTCTTGGGTCGCTTCCTGAAGATTCACCTATGATGTTTGATTCGAACTTTATTAATCTTGGATTAATTACAGAGAAACTTTATCTTGGATAAAATGCCTAATTAGGAGAGAGAACGATTAATTTGGAATTAATCGATAAAATAATATATTCGATATATTAAACGAAATTAGATTTCAACGCGGAATTAAAATCGGTTTTTAATTCGGGCAAACGAATTAATTTAGAATTAATTCGTTAGCGATGTGAATAGTAATTTCGCTAGGCATAATTATTTAATTTACGTCGCGACGGAAATTCGTTAATTCGGAATTAGCGAAACCGAGCCCGAAAGTGTTTGCGGACACATTCGTATTTTGAAACGAGTGGGACCCGTAAATCACATCGCGAAGTCTCATCACTTGACACGACTAGTTGATGGATGTATCTAGTCACCTTTATTGGATGATACATTGTCACTATTCTCAATGTAAGTAGGTGAGGCCATTTAATGGCTTTTTGGAGGGAAAACTTTTTCACGTTTTTGGAGGGATATTTACCAAATATTTTTTGGTAATTGTTATCTCATCCTTCACGGTTTTGGAAACAAGAAAGAGAAAAATAAAAGAAAACCAAAAGCCTCTCTCCCTTTTCTTCTTGCTCACGCCGTGAGCTTCATTTGGGCAAGAAAAATTGTTTTTCATTCTCTCCATTTGCTAGCACAATGAAGGATCAAAGGAGGTTTTAGGGAAACAACCTTGGAGCTTGGAATACTAAAAGACTAAAGCTTCTTCTTCATTTCTCCTTGGCCAAAAGTTTCCCCTTGAAGACTCAAGGATTTTCTTCATCATTTTTCGTCACAAGCTTTGTAAGTATGATTCCGCCATGCTTCAAGCTTTGCATGTATAAATCGTGTGTTTCATTGGCTTATACTTTCTTTGGGACTAATAATAGAAACCTACAATGGTATCACGGAGCCATGTTTAAGCATGAAATACATTAGGGTTAATTTGGGTAAATTGATTGAAGCATGTTCTTGTGAAATTTGATGATTAAGTATGCTTATATGTATGTAATAGATATTATACATGATCAATTTTGAGAAAAATGCATTGGATGATTTTTCCCAAAATTGTTGCTTTGGCCGAATATGGAGGTCCTTGCTCTGAAGCATGTTCTTGTGAAATTTGATGATAAAGTATGCTTATATGTATGTAATATGATGTTATACATGATCAATTTTGAGAAAAATGCATTGGATGATTTTTCCCAAAATTGTTGCTTTGGCCGAAATGAGTTCTTGCACTGGATTGTGATTTTTTGTTTACAAGTTCATTAGATGACTTAAAACATATACGGGACTTAGATTAGTGATTCAATCGGATTGAAAAACAAATCGACCAAAAAATCCCTCTTGGCCGAATGCAATATGGCATGTTAAAGGACTTGATTTTTGTTCAAATAAATGTTGGACATGTGTTTTGAACAAGTGATGATTAATAAATTAAATTGGTGTTTTTGAAATATTTGGTTTAATGAATTAATCATGGATTTACACTTTAATTAATTGAATTTTAAAAATTTGGAATATTAAATTTATTAATGGGCTTAATTGTATAATTGGGCTTGTATTATTATATTTGGGCATAATGGGCTTGGTTGGGCCAAGTAGATTTGGGCCAAGGATTGGATCCAATTTGGGCTTAAATCACTCCATTAAGTCCAAATATAGTAAAATGGCTTTAATGTTTAATTGGGCCTTATGGGCTTGAAATTGATTTTATGGCATTTAAAGGTGATTCCTTATTTGAGCTTGGTAATTGGGTTTGACCCACATTGACCAAAGCCCAAGCCTTAATAAATCAATTGAAAGCCCATCGGACTTTAATTAAACAAACATTGGATGTTAGTTGGGCTTGGAGACCCAATTAGATTAGATTTAGAATCTAAGTCTTTAAAAGCACATTAAAAGTGTAAACATTTAATTTGGAATTAAATAAATTGAATTAGTATTGAATACGACTTAAATTGGATTTAACGGGTAGTTCGATATAATTGTGAATTCGTACCTAATGTACTTATTCTCAAACGAGTTGACTCGCGCAAAATCAATCAAACCGTTGTTTGAACATTGGATGATCACTTAAACAAATACTAATTAATTGGATTTGATTGGTTGTATAGCATGTCTTGATTGAATATATATGTATGTGATGAATGAATAGTGTATATCTGATGGATATTAGAAGGGAAAGGTAATTTTAGAAATTATTGTAATTTAGAATTTATAATTGGACCTGCGTGTCCAGCCTATCTCTTTTATCTCTTTGTATTCTCTTCTCACCTAATTCCCCTCAATGTAAATGAGGTTTCTCTTATTGTATTATGTAATTGGGTAGAAGTAGAATAATGCTAGCGGGGGAGGAAAGGAGTGATTTGTTCTAGGAACAAGTTGTTTTATATATCCATCCGTATATCACTATTATTTACTTTACGCACTTTATGATGTTTTAGAAGCATGCTTAAGGGTGTATGATGATGAGACCTAACAAAGATAATAAATTGGTTGCCAATTACGCAAAAATCCCTCAATTTATATTAAGCGATTATCCTTCCATTGAATGATTCTTGTTCAAGATCCAAAATTGGCATTGGTTTGTTGGCCAAAGTCAAGACCTTTGTCAATTGAGGATGTACTTGAATCATGAGAGTTTTGGTTCCACATCGGTGTCTTGTCCAAGTTGTGATTTGTGTGGCCAAAGTCAAGATCACTTCTTGTCCAACGACATTGATTACGAAACTTTCCTTGTCAATGGGTCCCGCTTAACTGGAATCATTAGGTTTGTTGTGCCAAAGCCAAGGCCTAGATGATTCGGAGGATATGGTTAGGAAAATGTATTAGATACATTGGCATAAGTAATATACATATGTTTTGGATTTGGATGTCCACCTAACCGGATCTAGGAATTGGATGGGATCCAATTGATCTTTGAGATCTACCTAGTTGAATAGCATACAATTTGTTGGCCAAGTCAAGGTTGTGTGTTTATTTAACGGGATCCTAGCCCACTAGGAAATAGGATTTCCCGAGTTCTCGACAGAGGGTTAGAGACTTGATGAAAATAGTGGGAGGCTAGTATTGAATTTGCAATTTCGTTCAGATACTTAGCCTTACGCGTCTTTCAATATTATTTCGTCTATTTATTAAAATTAGTTGGACTAATACATTGTTATTTTTTTGTAACAGTTTGACTGTACCCATTTTATCGTTAACTAGATAGTTGGACTATCGTAGTTGAGATGGCAAGCAAGGAAATGTCCGAGACATCATCATGGGTGACAATGTCTTTAAGGGCACAAACTTCGCTGATTGGGAAATGAACCTAAGGATAGTCCTTGGGGCTGAGAGGATGCTGTACACTATACAGATACCTCTCCCGCCTAAGCCCACTGACCCACTTGAGCTGGAGTTATGGAAAATTCACAGCGATGATTGTGACACTGCTCAGGCTATTATGTAGCTTCGATGACTCAGCACTTTCGTCGCCAGAATAAGGACTTGGATCCTTATAATATGATGGCTAGACTGAGAGATCTCCACCGCACCAACAAGCGGATGGAGAGGTACGAGTTGGTGAAGAAACTCTTCCGCGCCCGAATGACTGAAGGCGCATCAGTTGAGGCCCACGGGGCTCAAATGATCGCCGATATTGATGAGTTGGCCAATATGGGAATAGTCTTGGAGGCTGAGCTGACCGTAGATTTGATCTTACAGTCACTTCCTGATTCTTGGAAACAAATCATAATCAACTATAAGTTGATGGACACGGATGACTCTCTTGGAGAGCTGTTATCCATCTTGAAGGAGTCTGAAAAAGAACTCCAAAAAGGGGGCAAGCGCGAGGGCGCACTATGCATCGACCTCTCAGAGGCCAAGGGCTGGGCCCAAAGCTACTGGAGGGGTGAGGAAGAAGAAACATAAGAAAAAGGGTAAAGGCAATTGACAAAAGCTTCTGGGAAGCCAATGGACAAGTCTCAAGATGTCTGCCTCAACTGCGGCAAGAAGGGTCACTGGAAACGTGACTGCCGAATGGGCAAGGGACACAGGGAGGATATCAAGGCAGGCAAGGCACTAGCATCTGGTATGTTTGTTATTGAGATAAATATGACTACTTCTAGTTTTAAAAATTGGATTTTTGATTCTGGTTGTGCTGCTCATATATGTACTGATTTGCAGGATCTGCAGAATAGCAGGATGTGGCTTCAGGGGAGGTTGATCTACGAGTCGGAAATGGAACTCCAGTTGATGTTTTGGCTGTAGGGACTTTTGTTTTGGAATTTCCCTCGGGGCATGTGCTTAAACTTTTGAACTGTTTTTATATACCTAGTTTGACTAGGAATATCATATCTGTATCTTTGTTAACCCACATGGGTACACTTTTGTATTTAGAAACACTGGGTGTTATTTATATAAAGATGATGCAAAATTTGCACTGCTGTTGCAAATAATGGCCTTTATATTTTGAATATAAACGAATCTCCTAAACATAAAATAACAAACAAAAGTCTCAAAAGGAGTAATCTAAAAGATGAAGCTTATATGTGGCATTGTCGTCTATGACACATTAACAAGACTCGCATATCCACACTTTCGAAGAGTGGGTACTTGGACGGATTTGATCATAATTCATATGATGTCTGCGAATCTTGTCTTTTAGCAAAATGCCTAAATCACCTTTTAGTGGTAAAGGTGAACGTGCCACAGAACTGTTAGCCCTCGTTCATAGCGACGTATGTGGGCCCATGTCTAGCCAGGCTAGAGGTGGATATCATTACTTCGTAACCTTTACGGATGATGCATCGCGTTATGGTTATGTGTATCTAATGAGACACAAGTCGGAAACTTTTGAGAAATTCAAAGAGTTTCGACACGAAGTAGAAAAACACAGGCAAGAGTATTAAAACATTGCGGTCGGACCGTGGTGGCGAATACTTAAGTTATGAGTTTCAAGATTACTTGAAAGAATATGGTATTCTTTCATAGTGGACTCCTCCTGGAACACCGCAATTAAACGGTGTGTCTGAACGGAGAAACCGTACCTTGTTAGACATGGTAAGGTCCATGATGAGTCGCACTGAGCTACCTATATCCTTCTGGGGATACGCATTAAACTGTGCGGTACTTATTTTGAATAAGGTTCCGTCAAAGTCTGTTGAACAGACTCCATATGAGATATGGACAGGGAGGAAACCAGGTTTCTCTTTCCTGAAGATTTGGGGATGCTGGGCATATGTTTAAACGTTTGGAAGGTACCAAACTAGAACCCAAATCAGATAAATGCCTTTTCGTGGGATATCCTAAGGAAACCAAAGGATATTACTTCTATCACCCCACAAGAGAACAAAGTATTTGTTGCTCTACATGCATTTTTCCTTGAGAAGGAATTCCTAGATGCAGTGGTAAGTGGGAGGAAAGTGGAGCTCGATGAAAATCGTAGTGATACTGTTCCTGGCAATGAATCAACGACGGAACATAAACAGACCATCCGGGATGAGTCTGTACCACAATCTTCATATACACAAGGACCGCGTAGGTCGGAGAGAGTCAGGACGGTACCTGAGAGGTATGGGTTCCTGATCTCACCTCATGTAGATATTAATCTTATTGAGGATAATGAACCGGCTACGTATGAGGAAGCAATACAGAATATTGATTCCGCTTTATGGCAAGATGCCATGAAGTCCGAGATGGATTCCATGTACGCCAACCAAGTTTGGACACTGGTTGATGCACCAGAAGGCGTAAAGCCTATTGGATGCAGATGGTTCTTCAAGAAGAAGACCGACATGGATGGCAACGTGCAAACGTACAAAGCTAGGCTTGTAGCAAAGGGGTATCATCAACAATATGGTATTGATTATGACAAAACTTTCTCACCTCGTTGCCATGATTAAATCCATTCGGATAATGCTTGCAATAGCTGCATATTTTCGATTATGAGATATGGCAGATGGACGTTAAAACCGCTTTCCTTAACGGAAACCTTTTGGAGGATGTTTATATGCAACAACCTGACGGTTTTATCGTACCTAGACTTGCAAACAAGGTTTGTAAGTTAAATCGATCCATTTATGGATTGAAACAAGCATCACGGTCATGGAATCAACGTTTTGATGAGATCATAAAAGAATATGATTTCGTACAAAACGCTGATGACCCTTGTGTATACAAGAAGTTTAGTGGGAGAGCACTGACTTTTATTGTCCTTTATGTCGACGATGTATTGCTTATAGGCAATGACATTCCCATGCTAACGTCGGTGAAAGCTTGGCTTTCATTAAAATTCTCCATGAAAGATCTGGGAGAAGCAGCCTTTATTCTGGGAATAAAGATCTACCGAGATATATCTAGAAAGCTGCTTGGACTCTCCCAGAGTACATATATTGACAAAGTGTTGAAACGATTCAACATGGATCAATCCAAAGAGGATTGATGCCAATGTCACGTGGTATCCTTCTGTCTAAAGACATGTGTCCTAAGACTAAAGAAGAGAGAGATAACATGAATCGATACCGTTCGCCTCGGCAGTCGGATCGATCATGTATGTGTTAGACATTATGTCCCATAGCATCACTGTTTGTAAATGATATTGTATTATTGTACAAATTAACTATGTGATAATGAATTGCCTTTTGGCCGTTTGTAATATTATTTACTTTGATATATAAATGGCGAAAGTCCATATGATTAATACCGGATTGAGATGATATGAGACAGTATCAATCCATAAAAGGTTTAATCATTAAATATCCCTACTCGGAGTATTATCGAGATCGGACATCGATAATGCGGGATAGACTAGTATTGCGCTTGTGCACGTTGTGAGGGCACAACGGCTATTTCTCATATATTTAAGTATTGGATACTTATGCAAGTGCGATAGGAGGTTGTGTTTTACCGATGGTACGGAAAAACAGCTTCGCTCTGGATAGACCCCGCGGAATCCCATTGGTAGTATGTCTGCGTGTCTATGGGAGGCCGCATCAGGGTAGGTGTATATGGTCTTAACCTGAGACTTACATCGCTAGTACTTGCGACAATCGGTAAACTTTGGTTTTGGTGGTTGGGGACCTTAACCGGTTCTGTGTACACCTCTTCTGGGTTTATCGAGAATCGTAGTGTACTGGATGTGATGTCGAGATGGAAGTATCACTTCAGACATATGGAGGTGATGATCACGCAGGACACAGAACTAATACTCTATAAAAGGTTGCAACCGTCGGGACAATATGACCAGGTCAGGATTGTCCGATTTTAAGAGACTAGTTGATTGAGTCCGATATATGTTTCGTACGGGCAGACACATTCCAGCCCCAGGCCTAACATGTGATCGTCCGATACTGGATCGATGTACGCAATACTACGGTATACTACGCTTGATATAGATCTAATATTCCAGTAAGAATATTTCTGGTGAATTGGGTAGGCATGGCGCTTTGCTAGAAGCCAACCTTGTCTTGTGAATCGGTAAGAACGTAGTACGAGGTACGTACGTGTTCGGATTATCTGACGACCGTATTTACTGCCAACATATCCGGAGATCTCTTGTGGTCGCTTCCTGAAGATTCACCTATGATATTTGATTCGGACTTAATTAATCTTGGATTAATTGCGGAGAACTTTATCTTGGATAAAGTGCCTTATTTAGAGAGAGAACGATTAATTTAGAATTAATCGATAAAATTATTATATTCTATATAATAATCGAAATTCGATTTCGACGCGAAATTAAAATTAGATTTTATTCGGGCAAACGAGTTAATTTAGAATTAATTCGTTAGCGACGTAAATAATATTTCGCTAGGCGCAATTATTTATTTAAATTCGATTTAATTAACGTCGCGACGTAAGTTCGGTATTTCGGAATATCGAACCCGAACGCGTGAGTGCACGTGGGCCCACTTTCATTTGGAAACATGTGGGGCCCACATGACACATGTCATTATATGCATTATTTAATTGTTAATACATTGCATGGTGATAGTGTACAATACACTCAATGGTTTTGCATGGAGTTTGAGTGTTTGACACTCTAAGCCATTGCATGATTGTGTCATAAGTTTATTATTAATTTAATAAATATTATGGCATAAATAAAATTGATTTTTGTAACAAAGATTAATACAACTCTCCACTCTCTCTCACATGCCGTGACTTCCATTAGGGCAAAGAAGATTTGATTTTCTTTCTCCATTTGCTAGCACATTGAAGGATCAAAGGAGGTGATAGGGAAACATCAAAGAGCTTGGAATACACAAAGCTTGGAGCTTCAACTCTTCTTCCTCCCTTGGCCGAAACTTGAAGCTTGGAGATTCAAAGATTTTCTTCATCACTTCTCATCACAAAAGCTTTGTAAGTATGATTCCGCCATACTTCATCTTTTAATATAATATTCATTGTTGTATTCATATGCTTAATCTTTCCTTGGGACATATAATAGAAACCAACAATGGTATCATGGAGCCATGGTAAGCATGAAATACTTTAGGTTAAAATTTGGGTAAAATTGATTGAAGCATGTTCTTGTGAATTTGATTAATGAGTATGCTTACATGTATATAGAATGATGTTATATGGAATCAATTTTGAGAAAAATGCATTGGATGATTTTCCCCAAAATGTAACCTTGGCCGAATGGGTATGAACATTGGATGTATTGGAATTTTTTGTGTACAAGATCATTGGATGACTTAAACGTATACAGGACGTAGATTAGTAATTCAATCGGATTGAAAAACAAATCGACACAAAATTCTCACTTGGCCGAATGATAATGGACATGAAAATGGACTTGATTTTGTTCAAATTAATGTTGGACATATGTTTTGAACAATAGATGATTAATAATTAAATGGGTAATTTTGAAATATTTGGTTTAATATATTAATCTTGGTTTTACACTTTAATTAATTGGACTTTAATGTTTGGAATATTAAAATTTAATTAATGGGCTTAATTGGTGAATTGGGCTTTTAATATTGTATTTGGGCTAAATGGGCTTGGTGGACCAAGTAGATTTGGGCCAAAAGGATTGATCCAATTTGGGCCTAAATCACTCAATTAAGTCCAAATATAATATAATGGGCTTTAAAAATTTAATTGGGCCTTATGGGCTTAAAATTGGTTTTATGGCATTTAAGGGTGATTCCTTATTTGGGCTTGTAATTGGGTTTGACCCACATTGACCAAAGCCCAAGCCTTAATAAATCAATTGAAAGCCCATTTGACTTGAATTAAATTTACATTGGATGTTAGTTGGGCTTTGAGACCAATAGGATTAGATTTAGAATCTAAGTCTTTAAAGCACATTAAAAGTGTAAACATTTAATTTGGAATTAAATAATTGAATTAGTATTGAATACGAATTAAATTAGATTTAATAAGTAGTTCGATATAATTCGCGAATTCGTACCTTATGTACTTATTCTCAATCGAGTTGGACTCGCGCAAAATCAAACCGTTGTTTGAACATTGGATGATCACTTAAACATAGACTAATTATTGGATTAGATTGGTTGTAAAAAGCATGTCTTGTTTGAAAATATATGTATGTGATGAATGAATAGTGTATATCGGATGGATATTAGAAGGGAAATGGTAATTTTAGAAATTATTGTAAATTTGGAATTAATAAATTGGACCTGCGTGTCCAGCCTTATCTCTTTATCTCTTTGTATTCTCTTCTCACCTAATTCCCCTCAATGTAAATGAGGTTTCTCTTATGTATTATGTAATTGGGTAAGAGTAGAAGAGTGCTAGCGGGGAGAGGAAAGAGAGTGATTTGTTCTAGGAACAAGTTGTTTATATATCCATCCGCATATCACTATTAATTTACTTTACGCGCTTTATGATGTTTTAGAAGCATGCTTAAGGTGTATGATGATGAGACCTAACAAAGATAAATAAATTGGTTGCCAATTACGCGAAAAATCCCTCAATTTATATTAAGCAATAATCCTTCCATTGAATGATTCTTGTTCAAGATCCGAAGTTGGCATTGGTTTGTTTTTGACCAAAGTCAAGACCTTTGTCAATCAAGGATGTACTTGAATCATGAGAGTTTTGTTGCATATCGGTGTCTTGTCCAAATCGTGATTTTTATTGGCCAAAGTCAAGATCACTTTTTGTCCAATGACATGATTACGAAACTTTCCTCGTCAATGGGTCCCGCTTAACTGGAATCATTAGGTTTGTTTTTGGCCAAAGCCAAGGCCTAGATGATTCGGAGGATAGGGTTAGGAAAATGTAATGGATACATTGACATTATACATATGTTTCGGACTTGGATGTCCACCAACCGGATCTAGGAATTGGATGAGATCCAATGATCATAGAGATCTACCTAAGTTAAATAGCATACAGCTTTTATTGACCAAAGTCAAGGTTGTGTGTTATTTAACGGGATCCTAGCCCACTAGGAAATTCGATTTCCTAGAGTTCTCTACAGAGGGTTAGAGACTTGAAGAAAATAATGGGAGGCTATTATTGAATTTGCAATTTCGTTCAGATACTTAGCCTTACGCGTCTTTCAAAATTATTTCGTCAATATTTTAATAATTAGTTGGACTAATATATTGTTATTTTGCTTGTAACAGTTTGACTGTACGCATAACATCGTTGACTTTATAGTTGGACTATAGTTGTCAAGATGACTGGCAAGGGTAATGTCCGCGACATAATCATGGGCGATAATGTCTTCAAAGGACAAACTTTGCCGACTGGGAAATGAACCTCAAGATAGTGCTTGGGGCTGAGAGGGTACTGTATACTATTCAGAGACCTCTCCCCCGCCTAAACCCACTGAGCCACTGGAGCTAGAGTTATGGAAGACTCATAGCGACGATTGTGACCAAGCTCAGTCAGTTATGCTAGCTGCTATGACCAGCATTTCAGACGCCAGAACAGGGACTTGGATCCCTATAACATGATGGCAAGATTGCGTGATCTCCACCGCACCAACAAGCGGATGGAGAGGTACGAGCTAGTAAGGAAACTCTTCCGCTCCCGGTGTTGGAGTTCAATCATGTCCCAAAGATCACAAAACATGCATAAAAACCACATATGAACACATCAAAGGAGGTGCGGAATATACTCACTTTGATTTTCGGTTTCGATGAAAGAAGAACAGATGCGTTTTTGGTGCTCCATCATGCTCGGTTTTGTCTCCATTATTATTTATTTCATACTCGCTTTATTATGTGTTTAGAATGCATGCTTAAGGGTGTATGATGATGAGACC
>SKCR01051337.1:0-38639 GCA_019454045.1 Zanthoxylum bungeanum
ATTTTTAAAACTAAGTGAGATCCCTTGTGATTTTTTTTTTTGACAGACCTTACATGTGATTTTACTTTTAAATATTATTTTGATTCTTAACGTAAAACATGAGATAGTGATGATAAATGAGACATCCTGTCCCGAACCGGTCATATCCCATTCCATCCTTATTGTGACTCGAGATGAAAAATCTTCTCGAATACTGAATGATTTTTTTTTTTTGAATTTTTCATCCCAAATTTCGAATTGAATGGTTAGGGATCCTCGAATCCTAATCGTGATTTTGGATTTCTTATGTTAAATTTTAGAATTTTTAAGCATGATACTGGTTTGACTTAGTTTTAAAACCCGAGGGGGAATTTCGCTTAGTTTCACTAAACATCGAGGAGGTTTGCTCATTTTCCCATATTTAAACAAATGATATAACCCTAATTTTATATAATAAAATTTATATCTTTACAACAATAGACATAAATATATTACCAACCACTTAAATCTATGTGCTCTCTTTTTCTTTCTCTCTAAGCAATTATAATTCATCCAATTTCACACTAGTAACAAAAGAAAAGTAAAAGATATGATTTTTTTTTTGTCCAAAAGAAAAGCTCTCAGCTCTTCATCCTCTTTCACCAAGATTCTTAATTACATTAAATTAAAATAAAAGTTTGGGTCCCTCATCCACTCACTTTTGATTTGAATGTTAACATGCTTTGCTTTGGTGGTGTGCCCCATTTTTTTTTCTCATTAGCGTGTGTCATGCCGTCTTATGTGTTTTCTGGCTTAGTGCCCCTCAATGCATCATTTTTGTGGATCATTCTTTCTAAAGCCTATGCTTACCTTCATCATCATGCTCCCAAACTTTAACCTTTATACGCATGGTTTGTGTAATTTATGGCTTCAAGCAATAATCACTTGAGCAGGCAAATTATCAATATGTTTGTTGATGATGGTATAATCTACGAGACGACGTTGTTCACCTTAATTACAATGACGATATTGATCATGATCTTGATATATATGGAACTACAGCTTCAAATATAATGAATGTGTTAATTATTGAAATGATGTTAGATCGTAGCGAAATTAATATCTATTTGCAAAATATGAATTCTAAACTTTCATTTTTGGATGTGAATGAATTAATTTATTTATCTCTCAATTTATTAGTAAACTATCTCTCTATAAATTGGGAAATATGTTCTTCAATAAATTTTTTGTTAGTCTCGACTCATACTCGGGAAAAAGTGGATTATTATCACTTGACTCTTTAGTTAATCCACAACATTATTATTTTTACTCATAATATTTCTATCACATACTCATAAGTTGTTGTTAGAATTAGAGTTAGTTTAACGGATGCGTCGATTTTAAAGCACAAATTAGCGAGGCCGACTCTCGGGAAATATCATTTTTAGGCAATTTAAATGGTTTTTCTTTTAAATCAAAATTGGGGACACAATATTTCTTTCAATTAAATAGGCAAAATCATTATTTTGGACAAAAATGCATTTTCCAATCGCTCAAATTTGGGGACAAAAATAAGGGAAATTTATAAAAATAACAACTTTTATTCGAAATAAATATTTTTGAAACCAAATTGTCCTCCTTTTCAAGTCAAAAAAAGAACCTAAAGATCTTACTCATCATAACCACAAAATCGCCACTAATCTCACACTTTTTTGATGAATTTTTTTTCAGAACTTCACTCATAAAATCCTAGAAAGCTCATTTCATCAGTTGAAAATTAATCAAATAAGATTAGTAACAATATAATTTTCATAAACATTACAGTGGTGGTCTGACAGACTCGTGGACGATAATATTAGCGTCCGGGTGCTTGCGTGGACACCCAAAATCTTCCTCGAGCGCCCGTAGACATGAGAATAAACGAGAGCCCATACTAGGAATGGGCGCCCGCATGCTTAAACTTAAAATTCTTGTAGGTTCATTTTATTTGGTTAGAAATTAAAAAATTATTCATTTTGTGTGATTCTCAGGTTCAATGGATTTAACTGTACTGAAGATGTGGTACAATAGATCATAGATAACTTCAGAAAATGGTAGAATGAATTATCATGATGGAATAGCAACTATGACTGTTATTCCAAATAATATTACATTTGAATAGTTAATTGAAAAAGTATATGCGACAATCCAAAAAAGTTCAAATGGATATCACATTTCTTTGAAGGCAGTTTTTAAATTCGTTTTGGTACAAATGGTCGCGAAGGATTTATGTGGACATTACTGTTGGAGTGGGAACTTGGAGCTCCAATCCGAACATTGTATTGTATATTTTATTATTTATTAATAAAATAACTACATTTTCATTTCATACTTTATTAATGATATTGCCATTATGCGTATTAGATTGATATATAGATATTCTAAGAATGACATCGACCTTAAAATAGTTGTGTAGTAATACTGTACACTAGGTGGTCCGACATTGTGATAAGTATTACCATAATAAACTATTCTTAAAGTATAAATATATTCTTAGTCGTTGGTTTTGGAATACGGTCGAATTCCTATAACATAGAAGACTAGCACATGTCGTATAATGGAATTGGAGTTCCAATGGTTTAAACTCGATGTACCATGAGCTTTGGAAGCTCGAATAGACGTGTGAGTATTGGTTGGACCGAATACTGAATGACTCACAGGTGATTCCTAATATTTGGAAGTACACACCACCGTCAATAGGAATCTCTTCAAGTCGAGTAGCAGATGTAATCTTTTGACTATAGTATATCATTGATGCCATGTATGTCAGAAACCTTTCATGGTCTGGCCTCTAGATGTTCGTTGGGTGTGGACCTATGCACTCAGTAATCAAGTGTGAAGCAAGATAGAATATGTTGGCTCGTATGTGTATCATAAGGGGTTTAGGTATCAATGTTAGTAAAGTCATGATTCTTAAAGCTTTGGCCAAAGTCGATCACCTATGGTGGATCGCATCAGTTATGAAGAATCGTGTACATGAGATGTGCGCCTCGGAAACTTGATGATATATTCTATGTTTCCTAAGCACAACTCCGATAGCCTATAACGAAAGAAATGTTAAACATATGTGATAACCTCGATTTGTAAAGGTTAGAAATGTTGTTCGTGTTCTTTGCGAATTCGAAGGTGGCCGAATTGCGTATATATTAGCTAGGCTTATATGACAAACGTGTCTGAACTTAAAGAGTCTCAATATTAAGTGTACTCGTTGAACACGTGGGTAGCCGATTAATTTTGATAAAAGATAATATTCGTTATTATAATTATCAACCAAGATAATCAAATGTTATTGGATAACGTTGATTATTGACTTTGACCTATTTTTATTAATTAGATTAATTCAAAATTACACAAAAGACTTAATTGTAAATTCATAAATATCTCTACCATTTGAGGATATTTTGGTAATTCCAAATTTGTATTAATAGATGTAAATCTATATGTCTTGATTTAATTGGATTAAATCAAAGTGGTAGACATTGAACTAATTCATTAAGTAAAAATTGTCTTGATTTAATTTACTTAAATCAAAGTGGTAAACAATGAGATTAGTCACACCTAATTATGAATATTTGGATAAATTTAATTAAACATACCTAATGTTTGATAAGACATTTATTGATTAAAGATTACCTAAATTTTTCTATAAATAGCAAGCTTTATGAATGTTTTAATTAAGCTTAAGCAAGGTAAAAATTTGTGAAAGCTATAAACAAGTATTTTCTTAGAGAAAATTAGCATAAGTTAGAGAAGTGTTTAGAGAAGCTTGTGAGGTCTTTATAACATTTCATTTAAGAGAAATCAAGATTGGATCTTGAAATGAAGCTTGCTAGCATTGGAATCAATGTTGGATCTTGAAGAAAAGCTTGCAACACTTTGGAAGTTCTCCCACCATTTCAACAAAGAGAATGAGATTGGATCTTTGCTTCAAGCTTGCTAGGTAAATTTGAACTTCTCATAAATTATGAAATATGTATTGGATGCATGATCACATAAATTAATGTTAAAATAAGGCTAATAAATTGTGTTAGAATACTTTAGAAGTATAAACACAACATACTTGTGATTAGGTCAAATATGTTTATGTTGGACATGGAACAATTAATAAGAGTTTAGAACTCAAGATTAAAATCTTAGAGCTAACGCTACCATTCTAGAATCACTTAACTACCTTTAGGTGAACTACAATTGTTCATGAGACATTTCTTATTGGGATTCTAAAATTGGTTTATGATTAAATTCAAAATTTACGCAAGTGCGTATTTAGAATAAATTTATGTTTTTGTAAAAATATTTGATATTTTGAAAAAACTTAATTTTTATTCTATAACATGTGTTGATGTTGGTTTTGATGTTAAAATTAATTTTGGTTGTTTTTGAAAGTGTTTAGGGAAAGCCGAAAACAATTAAAAAAAAAATCTACCCAGCTCGCGCTACAGTACCCGCGCACTGTTCGAGCCCTGTGTGCACAGTGTACGCGACAATGTAGCGCGCGCGTCGCGCGTCACGCGCATCGAATTTGTTTTTCTTCGTTTTTGAATTTTCGGACTCCTATTCAGCCCCGGTTTTTCTTATATACTCGTAATAGAATATAATATTTCTTTAAAATATTTTAAAATACACCCATGCTTGATATCCATGGGTTAGGCTCATTTTCCACTGCGCGGGACACCGATCCGACCCTAGGTGTTCCACAACTTTCCTAACAATTACGAGTGATGAAATTGTTAAGGCTTTATTGATACTAAATTTCAAGCGGGGAACCACAGTTTGACTCACTTTTATGTGACGACATATCCTAAATTTCCATAAAGTCTCAATTCATAACTTCAACAAAATAATGTAGTTGCTTTTCATGAAAGTCAGAATTTCGCATCAATAACACAATCGAAAGCATTTGGTATTGGAGTGAATACTGGGGGTCCTAGTTATTCGCCAACATGGAATGATGACAATAGTTATAATGTATGGAATGATGAGCAAATGTGTAATAGTCAAATAAATAAAGGCATTGAACTTCCACGAAATCGGTCAACTAGTCCAATGAAAGGTTCAAACATGCATGTTACATCTTTTCATCCACTTAAGTTCATGCCCCCTCCAATGGCATCTGATTGGACCGCTTCAAACATGGTAATAGAATCAAGTTTCGGTGGTATTTGTATTGGACATTTGTTTGCAGAGAAGAAGGTCATGTACATGGAATTGAGCAAGTTCGCTATAAGAAAAAAATTTGAGTTCAATGTTGCCAAATCCACTAAGACACGTTTTGATGTGCATTGTGCTTCGGATTCTTGTAAATGGAGATTTCGAGCAACCATGATAAATGATGAAATTAATGTTCTTTGGGTTGTAATGCAGTGTGATAAGCTTGAACTGCATACGTGTCATAACGATATATTTCAAAACATACATCGACAAGCAAAGAGTCAGATTGTCGGTCATATTATCATGGCTAAGTTTGTTGATGATCGCTGAATATACTCTCTAAATGATATAATATCTGATGTCTACAAGGATCACATTGTAAAATTAACTTATCAGCAATCATATAGAGCGAATGAAGTTATTTTAGAATTATTAAAAGAGAGTAAAGAAGAGTCATATAACTTACTCAATTGGTACTTCGTACTCATTTGTTTTGCAACAGATAGTATATCCTCTAGTTGGTGTCATGGCTAATTGGGTCATACCAGATGAAATCCGTACATATATAGAATATCCTCCAGCTGCATCAATAATCGCAGGCCGGCGTAAAACACTTTGAGTTCTGTCTACAGGTGAAGAGACATCCCAAGGGATTACCGGTATACGTGATGTCATGAATTATGACACAATCGCAAGAGATGTACCAATCCAATTGAATATATTTAAATTACGTATGATTATGATTATGTACGAATAACATTTAAATAACTTATCATTAACGAACTTCAAAGATCATCGCGTACCGTTTTCAAATTACAATATCGCCCAAAAATATATCTGCAGCAATATTCTTTCTAAAGAATAAGGCATGACTAGAATCAAATTTAGACAATTTAGACAACATAAAATAACTAATGTACATATGTATGAAAACGCCAAATCATCACTCTCAAGATCTTACTGCGGTATCCCATGCACTCGTTAAAATTTATGTGGCATATTATTTTTTAGCTCTGGCCTATCAGTATAAAATTTGAAAAACTCTAACCAGTGTGGAAGAATATTATGAAGAGGCGCCATCATATTTAGAAACTTTTTGGCCTCATTAAGGTTCATGTATGAATTAATTATCCGAATATGCTTTCTTTTTAGGCAAATTTGTGCACAGACCCAATGATTATTGTTGAGATTGACGAGAATGAAAACTTGTAATTAATAACAGAACAATAAGAAAAAAATATATTCATTTTAATCGATAAAGACATGATAAAGTCACTCACCTGATCGTCATCCATGCACGATCATGCATACAATCACATATCATGTCAGTAAATAGTCACAAAATATACAAGTAAATAACTATTTAGTGTTTTAACTCATATGATGACCTAGAATAAAAATGTGTAAATGACAGATTATATATATTTATAAAAGTCATGACATTTTCCCTAAAATAGTTTTGCTCAACCATTACTGCTTCAATTTTATCCGGCATAGATTGCTTAAAATCCTCATGTTGTTTTGACATTTCATTAACGGATGAGCGAACAGAAGATATCTCAAGATCAATGTTATCCAATCTCCTCAAAACGTCATCCATACATCATTTTGTTCACAACTACAGATGAAAAAAGTTAACTATTATAGTTGGCGATTCATTTATAATTAACTTATATATTTCTTATTTCCTTCATAATATTACCTCATCATTGTCATTATGGTTATCACCTTCTGGTATATTTTCATGATCTTCATCCATTACATCATCGGCAAAATGTATGTCACCTCTGATAAGTCGATCAAACTGAGAAAATTTAATAATTAACATTTAATTATTTTCCATATAATACACCATGATATATAAAAAAAGATCAGTACTGACATGTTCTACGTATTGGGAGATAGAGGTACAATAATACTACACATATATCCAATATGAAGTAGTCTTCTCATATTTTGCGGTCTCAATACTTGTTTTATATGTAACTGGAAAATGGAAAAAGAACATAATTTAGAAAAATAATTACAAATATTAACGATAACTAATCGTATGTAAATTAATATCTCATCATCGGGTCTATTAAGTAAACCTATTATAGCCATATCTTTCGGTT
Source organism: Zanthoxylum bungeanum (assembly GCA_019454045.1). Lineage (NCBI taxonomy): Eukaryota > Viridiplantae > Streptophyta > Magnoliopsida > Sapindales > Rutaceae > Zanthoxylum > Zanthoxylum bungeanum. Next base: position 7,260 of record SKCR01051337.1, read on the forward strand.
GCCCACGTAGCGTCCACCTTATGATGCAAGGATAAAGATGGCCGCCTTTGATTGCATATTCTGAAACCATAATTCCAATAGCTTCAAATATCCACGCCTATATGCAATGACATTATAAAACAAAACTTAAACATAATTTGTCCAAATAGATAAAATATCTACAAGTAATATTACTTGTAATCCAAGACAGAAGCCATACAAATTATATTTTTCCTTCATGTGTCTCTTCTCCTTCATGCGCTCCGCTTTGAATTTATTGGCTTTATCTACTACGACTTTATTTGTTTGGTCACAAATAATATCCCAAGTCAAGGTACCCCATGGAATATTATTGAAGTAATCTAAATCTTCCACTGTTTCCATAAATTCTATTTGTACCCATCTCTCATCAGGACGTGCAAACAAAACTCGATCAGTAAAGTAATACAAAGTTAGTTTCAGTGCATCAGAGTTTAGAATCTTTGTGAAATCAAACTGGAGGAACTTTGTGTCTAAGTCAATAAGTCTTCCATACATTAAATCAGTAAAATAGTTGTCTCGTATGTGGAACGTGTCACAATGAATCTGAACGAAAGAACCACTTCGAAGGCTCGTGACCAGGCAACATTCCCGAATGGATAGCCTTATTAATTTCCCACCGATGCGAAACCATAATTGAGATCCCATCTCACTTTTCGTTTGCACAACAAATTTAAGAAAAATATTGTGCAATATCATTCCTTTAAAATCTGTATCAATTTCCAAGAAATGTCCGAAGATGAATTTTTTGAACTCTTCTAATTGTGGAGCAGTCAATTTTGACTTTATTGCTTCCGCGACTCTTTTTATATGAGTAACATTGGTTGCACGCCATCGAAATCAATCAGAATATGATATCCTTAAATCCCAGGGGTTGGAACTACTTGTGTCCATACCTACAAATAATATTAAAAAAAAATTATTGTCATGCCTAAAAAACATTGTACTGACATGGGGCGTCCGCGGGAACGCCGACGATGCAGCCGCTTGCATCTCGGGCGTTCGTGCGGATGCTTGTTAGATGAAGGGAGCATCTGATCGGACTCCCGAGATATGCAGCGGGCGCCCGCGCGAATGCTTGAACAAGTAATGTGGAGTCCGCGAGGACGCGTCTCATACAAATATTTTTACGAACACTTGGTATGTGAATCTTATCAACACTATCTCAAGTTCTCAACACAAAAATTTTACACTTAAAATGACAAATACATTAAAAACACTCACAAAATAATCACAAAAAACGCACATTGCTAATCTATTTGAAGATTAAAATAATGTGAATTGGATTATAATACTCACCAAACAAAAAGGTGAAACTTTTTCCAAATAATAACCAAATCGGCAAGCCCAAGCACCAAACCGTCTTCCACCGTTGCCAAAGTATTTTTTTTTTTTACCGGAATATTTGGATCTTGTGTGAATATTTGCAAGTTTGAGAGATTAGAGTTTTATGAGTGAAAATGAAGGAGATGGGAGATATGTGTATTAAAGGGTAGTTTAAATTGAATTTGATTATTAAAGATATATATTTGAAATTGATGATTATTTTTTATAATAGATAAGACAAATGGGTTAATTTTGTAAATTTTCAAAAAAAAAAAATACAAGATTTGAGACAAATTCTTTATGACACCTTGAGACAAACTTTTTTTTTTTTTTTTTTTTGAAGAGAACTTTGAGACAAACTCTTGAGACACCTTAAGATGGATTTTTACGACAGTTTAAGACGGATTTCTATAACTTCTTGAGACTAGACCGGGCCGGCGGTTCGGTTCCGGTTCGGAACCGAACCGAACCGTCCGGTTCCGGTTCCACACTAAAATGGAATCGGAACCGAAACCGGAACCGGAACCGAACCGTTCGGTTCCGGTTCCGGTTCCGGTTCCATTCGGTTTTTTTTTTTTTTTTTTGAAAATAAAAGTTAAATTACAAATAATTACTTTAAATTATTTTTTTTGAAAATAATTACAAATAAAATTACATAATTACAAATAAAATTATGTAAATTACAAATTACGTTAAATTACATTACATAATTACACTAAATTACAAATAAAATCATTATTTAAAAAATTAAAAAAAAATTATTAATCCGGTTCCAACCGGAACCGTACGGTTCCGGTTGGAACCGTTGGAACCGAACGGTTCCAACCGGTTCGGCTAGGGGAGGAACCCTAACCGAACCGGTTAGGTTCCGGTTCGGTTCCGGAACCGGAACCGGAACCGGTTGGAACCGGAACCGTCCGGTTCCAACCGGTTCGGTTCCGGTTCGGTTCCGGTTCCGAACCGGAACCTTGGCCGGGTCTACTTGAGACAACTTGCTACACCATGCCACACCATTACATAAAAAAAAAAAAAAAAAAAAAAATTGCAAGAATTCACTGCTATGTTAGTACTATGAATGGCATCAGCAGATCGCTGCCATTCATGACAACAATTTGTTGTGATCATGAATGGAAGCGATCTAATGTTGCCATTCATGGCTGTCAGCTATTGCCCCCCGGTTGTAATTTTTTACTTTTTCAAATCTTCGAGAAAGAGTAGAAGAATGAAATATTTTTATCTAAAAAAATTATGTTTGCTCATTTTTAAAGAGAAACAAATTCAGTAGCTCAAATTTAATGAATTTTTTTAGATAACCTAAAAATAATAATCCCCCCCGACTGTTTGCGAGACTTGATTCGATCATCACATTAGATTTCGCCTTTTCCTTCACTTAATCATAGAGCTTAAAAAGTTGGGCCATTATTTATGCCTAATTAATCTTTAATCCACCTCGGCTAGTTTTGCTTTTTGTCATACCAAATACTGATAAAATATAATATTTTATTATTATTTAGGTTGCCTTTTTCCCTTTTTTTAAGTTTTTATAATAATTTTAAGGGATATTTTTCAAACAATTATACATTTCAATCTCTCCTTAAAATATACAATTATTTAAAATAAAAATATTACTAAAATATCGATAAAAAAAATATCCTTATTTAGTTTTTATATTCACATCTAACTTCAAAAGTTGCGCAATTATTTATTCCAAATCATCCTTTAAATGGAATCTAGTATAGCTTCTGTCCCTATTATTGGCAGAAAATTTGCCTCTCGATGTCGATGTTTTGAAAAGACAGTCATGTTTTACAATCACAATTATATTATATATAACAAAAATGATATATAATTATGAGTTTAGGTGAAAACGTAATTGCAATATTATTCATAAATCACTTTGTCCCTTCAGTTCTTTAGCTTTCCTTCCAGGTCCGTACTGAACCCAGCACACTATTATCCTTGCATGCATTTGAAACAGTTCATACAGAGACGAGAATCATACGGGACAGGTGAGAATTTACTAATTTCATATTGATTTTTAAATCGGAATTAAAAAAATTATCTCGAATTTAATTGAGATTTGGAATTTTTTAAGCTAGTGGAGAGGGGGAGAGTTGAGAAGGATTAGCACCGACCACAACCCATGGTGTGGCCGACGGCCAAAGGAATAACCGCTTGAGTGCATCTAATGACATTATTCATCTACTACCAAATGACCTAAATGAACGCAGATTATACATATTATATTGCATAATAAGGATTCAACTTCTTCGAATTTAAAAAAAAAAAAAAAAAAATGGAGGAAACAAGATATGTGGTTACGTGAATCACACGTGCAAAAGGAATTGATGAATTATTGCCCCTTGTCCAAAGTCAAAAGATTAAAAGGATAATCTAGTGGAAAATCCCTTTTCAAGACACAATCTCGAATCAGTCACAACAATGGCGGACACTCAACTCTGTTCTTGCACTCCATACACATAAAGTAAAGACAAGCAAACATTCCAAACTGCACATACAGAAAGAAAAAAAAAACATTGAAAGAACTTTCAAAGAAGCTATAGTAGTAATAAAAACAAAGAAATTAAATTAAATTAAAACCATCAACAAAGTTAATTGAATTCATAGAGCTCCATTGGAAATTGGTGCTCCTTTCTTGATGCTATCCATGTGAGTAGTCTCATACACAGGCAGCCCACTTGAGTAAATACCCAAGTCATAGTTTTGTAACTCAAAGAGATCAGAGCTTGAATCACTCTCTGCCCCATCATCAACTTCTTTAAACTTTCTAAATTCTTTCTCTGGGCATGTAGTGTTATTGAACTTGAACTTGTCATGATGATCCAACGATGTAGGTTTTAGTAGTACTTGTCCTCCAATATTATTACTATGCTTTGAAATTAAAGACTCCACTTGCTTGTGATCTGAGTAGCTTCTAAAATCTCTGTGGCTCTTTGTGGGTGTGTGCGCATAAGGAGGAGGTGTCCTGAAACCTGAACTTGAAGAAGAGTAGTACAAGGACTTTGATGAAGAATCGGTAGTGGTAGTGGTAGTGCTCGAGCTTATAAAATGGCTGATGCTGCTTCTCCTTTTTCTCCTTCCACCAGGGCTCTCTTCTTCATCTTTCATTGACTGAGTGGTTGACTTTGATTTCTTTTTCTTTGAACTTGATTGACTGAACAGGGAGTTCAAGAAGCTTGCAAGTCTCCCTCCTGGAGAACTCGGTTGCTTATATTTCTTCTCTTTTATATTTTGCTTTTCAGTACTGTTATGGTTCTGTTTTTGGTAGCTAATAGCACTAGCATGATGTTGAGGAAGTTCCTGCAGTATTGAGTCTCTCATGGCCATGGGCACATCCAAGCTGATTCTCCCAGCTCTCCATGCAAGCTGCCTGTGATCTTCTCTCAGGATCTTTTGAGCTTCATTGTATCCTGAGAAATAGCGGGCAGCTTCAAAAACATCAAGCTCACCAGAATCATTCCTGTGGTGGAATGATTTCTTGTAAATCTTGTCCGTCTCTGAAAGTGTCATGGATATGGTTGATACTTGGAAGTGTGTTTGGAAGTTATGTTACAGGATGTATAATGAAAGAGAGGGAGAAATAAAAGGAGGAAATGAGATTGGATCACTTAGAAATGATTGAATAATGGGAGGGTAGCTTTATAATAATCAACTGCACAGTCATTAACAATAATATTATATGAAGATGAAATTTTTTGGAGGTTTTGGAGAGCCCCCACTTGATGTGAATTTGTGCTTTAGTTGTACAACTGAAGTGGGGTTCTATGCAAGTAGCTTTGTTAAGATTTCTTTTGACTGTCATAAATTCCTCCTCCTCAAGGAGTGAAGGTCTTATTTCATGATCAAGATTCGATGCTGAGCTGGAAAAAAGAAAAAAAAATCACTGGATCCAAAATCCTTATGGCTCAAGTTCTAGGCACATATTCAATATCCATGGTCCTCCACTTGCTTATTCATTTGGGAACTTGAATGCCCCTTTCACATATCTCCTTTTAAACACACCTCAAACTTCAAAGATTGAGATTGTTTTACATGAAAAGAGAAAAATGGAATGTGACATAACCTCAACTTCCAATTTGGGAATAACAATCAAATCTTTGAAGTATCATTAAGTGGATAATCAACCAACCAAAGGAAATGAGATAAATGACCATTGGTGTCAAGATTTTCAAGCCTTAATTTATATATACACCTTTCAAATTAGTCTTAACTTGAGATTAGGCAAAAGCTAATTCCCAAAGTTTCTGTTTAGGTCAGTCTTACTACTATCATTAAGTGGATAATCAACCAACCAAAGCACAAGTTTTTATATTCATTACGAAAAGAAAAATGGCAGGGACTTTTATCAAAAATAAATAATTGACAAAAATATCATCAAAATTATATCATTTTGGTGATAATTTAATCTTAATTATTTTATCGTCGTTTAGCCTCTATATCATTACTTTTATGTAATTTACAAACTAATATAAAAAAGTTTTGTGAAATACAAAAGTCATCCCGTTCTAATTTTTTTTTTTTAAATTATTAACAATACCCAATTTTTAGACCACAATAAACTCAATTTCACAATAACCCTAATTCTCTCAAACTCTCTCAACTTTCTCAACACGAAACCTTACTCTCTCACCACATTATCAACTGGCGGCATCGGCAGAGACGCGACGATAGGAGAGACACAAGCACCGGCGGCGGCGGCGAGTATTAGCGGCCAAAGTTATAAAATATTATCATCATACCATCAAATATTACCTATTTCTCAAATAGGTGAGTAATTTAATCTCACCTCTATCTTTGTGTATGTTTGAGTAGACCCGGTTGGTGGTTCGGTTCGGTTCCGAACAGGAATCGAACTGGAACCGAACTGTCCAGTTCCGATTCCGGTTTCATCCGGTTTTTTTTTTTTTTTTTAAATAAAAAAATTGAGATTGATAAATCAATATAATTTAAAATTATGAATTTGAATTTATTACATTACATAATTACATTAAATTACAAATAAAATTCTTACCTGAAAAGTTTTTAAAAAAAATTATATAAATTCAAACCGGTTCCGGTTGGAACCGCTGGAACCGAACGGTTCTAGCGGTTCCAACCGGTTCGGCTAGGGTAGGAACCCTAACCGAACCGGTTAGGTTCTGGTTCGGTTCCAAAACCGGAACCAGAATCGATTGGAATCGGAACCGTCTGGTTCCAAACGGTTCGGTTCCGATTCCGAACTGGAACCTTAGCCGGGTCTATGTTTGAGTTTGCTTGAAAAGAAAATAAAATCATGTTAAAATATGTTGGAAAATAATAGCACAACACATATTCGATGAAATATTTAGGTGAGTTTTTTTTTTTTTTTAATCTATTTTTTCGTTTAATGTGTTTTCGATTCGTGATAGTTTAAATATGATGTATTTTATGATATACTCAAAGATTAGATTGTGTTGCATGCTGCCACTGTACTCATTGTTGTAAATTCTTCAAATATTCAAATATTTTGTGTTGGATGGAGGAGAAATATGTCATTTGGATGGTACCCGTTAGGGACATATCCTCAATTTATGTGTTACATGGTCCTATGCTCAAGGGATGCATAGGAGGTGTGCAACCCTCCGGGTTGCACTCTAACCCAAAGGATGCCCTTGAGGCACCCTTCCATGCTTATAAAAGGAAGTCATTATGTTCATTTAAAGACATAAAAATGAAATCTGAATTTCATCCTACAAGTGAGAGTCTGAATTGCTTTCTTGAGACAGAGATTTATCTCGACTCGGATCAAAGTTTTCATCAAATTTTTCTTATTCTCAAGTTTTAAAGGTTTTCTAGGGTTTATGCATATTAGATCTATTTTTCTGGTTTGATTTGTTTGTTACATGTTGATTTCTTGTTTAATGACACTAATCGGACAACACTCATGGCCCAACGGTAAGAGTATGAATTCGAGTATTCAAAGTAGAAGTAGATAAACCTCGTGCATCTGTTCATTCTCCCCAAAATAACATTTCCATTAGGCCATCCCTTTCATTACAGTAATAGCTATTTGCATTGTACTTCCTCTGTTTTGTAAATGTATGATTTTAAGAATGGAAAAATAACACTACAGCACTAAGTCCGGCAAGAAGCCAACAAAATTATAAGTTCGGCAAGTCCAAGTCAAATAACATCATAAGATTAAAAAAAAAAGGTTATAATAATAATTAATTGTTCGATAAAAAAATAATTGGTGTGTTACACACAACACACAATCAGAACAAGTTGCATATTGCAATCATCTCGACATGGGAGCATCAAACTAATAACTAGGAGTACAGATATAAGACACACAACAACTAACTTCTCTGCAACTAGTATGTAATGGACCCCGGGGGCTCCGGTATAAAATATATTGGAGCTCGTTCCAGATAAAATCTTGACCGTTGAATGTTGATCCAACGGTACGTATTTGGAGAGAAAAAAATGTTTTTTTTAAAAAAATTTCAAACGGCCCAAATTTTACGGTGTTAAATGTTGATCCAACACTGGAGCCTCCCATCCCGTATGTAATGTACTCAAGCTCTCATTATAAATAGGGAAATTATAAAAACTAGCTGGTAGCACACGCGATGCGCAAGTTTTTTTGATTTGTAGACTTCTCATCAAATAAACTTGATAATAATATTCCAAAGTAGTTTCTTCAACATCCAATGAATTTAATAAAATGTTTAGTAAACCTTGAAAAATAGAAATAGTATTTATATAAAGTAAAAAGGAAAATAAACATTACTATCCATAAAATTACATGAGTATCATCAACTATAAATTAATATATATTATAATTTTGAAATAATTATTTTGAGATGAAAATTTGAGGATGGGCAAAATGAGATTGTCGATATGAAGGCGTACCTTTGGTGTAGAGAAGAGTAACATTAAGAAGTAATTTGATCCATTCCTTTACAAAAAAATAAAAAATAAAATAAACCCCTCGATAAAGCAATAATTAATTAAAAAAACTCTTCAATTTTGACAATTAAAGAGATTTATTGAATTTAAAACAACCATAAAACATACCATTAATTCAAAAAACTCTTTAATTTTGGCAATTAAATAGATTCATTAAATTTAGAGTAATCATGTGTGGATGCTGGATTTCGGCCGAGGTCCACAATCGAGAATTTGTATGTTGGGGGCACTAGTGATCCTGCAAAACAAAGGTAGTGTGAGCGAGGAGTATACTACCCACCGGTGTGGTGGGTGCCGGGGACACTCCGACGCCCAAGTCAGTAGTATGAAATGAGCTGTAAACAAGTAAAATGTGAAAGCAAGGTTTGTTATTACCTTATCTTTCTTTGGGTGGCCATAAGGGCGGTGACAAGTGTTTAGGGAATGGATAGCTCTGAGAGCTTGCGTCAGAGAGCAGAAGACTTGAATGTGAGAAGTCAAGCTTGAATGTCAATGTCTTGGTTTCTACCTTTATTTATAGATTGAACAAATCTACTTAATAGCTGTCAGAGGAGATGTAATTACGAATATGAGGTCCACAATGTGCTGACACCTCTGGCAACGAGGCCTCTCACATGCTAAAGATTTCTCTTTTATAAAGTAGAGAATATTATATTTATAAGATGGGGAGACAGTTTGGTGAATGATTAAATGAGGGATTTGTCCCTAAATTATTGGTTTGGCATGTATGTCATTCATTGAAGTGATATGGGCTGGATTATTACATTTGGGCTTTGTTTGATGTTGAGGCTTGAAGTGAAAAGACGATCTTACCCTTGGCCCAATTTTGGCCCGTACATCATGAAACATAAATTCATTCATTAGATTAAACTAATGAGAGACTCTTCAATTTTGGCAATTAAAGAGATTCATTAAATTTAGAGCAAACATGAAACATAAATCCATTCATTAGATTAAATCAATGAGAGATCATCATTTCCCTTTAATTAAATGGAGAACTCTTTTGGATTTTATTTTATAGTAGTATATAGATATATTAGGGAGAACCCTCAACTCTCTATTTCGTTTAGGGAGCGTGAGAGAACACCATTTTCCGCTTGCAAATTTGAAGGAGTAGGAATTGGAAAAACTTTATTGGATCATTTATAAGTTACTCATTAAGAAAAGAAAATGTAAAAGGTTGAAATGTGAAAGATTGTTTATCTTAGTTAATACATAAACCACATTAAGTAATCAATTAATTTATCAAAAGAAAATCAAAAGACGTTGGAATATTAAATATTTCACCCCTAAAAAAAGGAAAGCTCTCCATTTCTTTTAGGAAGCGTGAGAGAGCACCCATTTTCCGCTTGCGAATATGAAGGAGTAGGAATTAGGAAAATTTTATTGGATAATTTATAAGTTACTCATTAAGAAAAGAGAATGTAAAAGGTTGGAATGTGAAAGGATGTTCATCTTAGTTAGGACATTAATACATAAATCACATTAAATAATCAATTAATTTATCAAAAGAAAATCAAAAGACAATGGCATATTAAATATTTCACCCAAAAAAGGAGAGTTCTCCATTTCTTTTAGGAAGTGTGAGAGAACACAATTTTCCTCAACTTTTATATAGAAACTAGCTGATCACTCGTGCGATGCACGGTTTGTCTTATTAGAGATAAATATGATAAATACTAAATATAAAAAAAAAATTAAATTAAATAGGATTGTACCTTCAATCATAATTATCCAAGCAATGCAAGTTCTTTAACATTGTCAGAAATTAACAAATTTTTCTATTTATATCTTTTTATTGATGAAGAATAAATGTTTTAGTGAAAGCATAGATTTGGTTTGATTATGAATACTTTTATAGTTAACTTAATAATAACTCTTGAACTTTCACTAATAAGTAAGTGAGAGTTATTGATGAATATGAAACGTTAAATATTATTAAGTCATTTGAAATGAATAAACTGTAATTAACGTAATTACAATCATTAAAAATTATAGAAAATGAAAAATTAGGAAGAGTTAGGAAAATGAAAGGTTATAAATTGAAGATATGAAAAGTTAAATATTAATAACCCATTTAAAAAGAATATGTCTGTAATAATCTTAGAAAATGAAGAATTTTGAGGAGATCAAAAAATGAAAGGTTAGAGATTAAAGAATGTGAAAAATGAAATATCAAAGAAGAACGTGAAAAGTTAAACATTAATAACTTATTTGAGATATTAACAACTCATTTGCTTACATGAATAACCTTATAGCTAAAGATGCCTACACTACAAAAATTAGACCATTTAGCGTCGAATTATTTCGACGCCATAAGACAAAGTTTCGACGCAAAATACAATTAGCGTCGAATAAATTAGACGCAAAAAATGGACGCCGAAATGTCGACGAGAATCACTTTTAGCGTCGAAATAAATGAATGTGACGCTAAAAACTATATTTTGCGTTCAATTTATTTCGACGCTAAATTAAATTTTTTGACGCTATAGGTTATATTTGGCGACGAAATAATTCGACGCTAAAAGTTAAACTTTTAGCGTCGACACGTTTCGACGCTAAAGTATATTAAAAAAGTAATATTTGTATACTTACAGCGACGATTTGTTTTGTTACTATTAGCGTCGAAATTTTCGACGCCAAAAGTCAATTTTTCGCGTCGAAATAGTCGACGCTAATAGTTAAATTTTTTTTTTAAAAAAAAATTATTAATTTACTTCTTTTTGGTCTAAAATAATTAATTTAATATTTAATTTAATTGAAAAAAAATCTGATTAATAACAGAATTACGAAATATTATAATAATTATTATATTGAAATTTGTTTTAGAAAAAAAATATTATATTAAATCTATTTGTTCAAAATGTTTATACAAAACCAAATATAAATTTAATTGCTACTGTGATGGGGGGACGCTCGAGCCCGATGCACCCTGACTGATTGAGGCCTCCAACATCTGACGAAAAACCAGCTTTTGCTGTTCCAACAGCTCCATTTTCTTCTCGTGGTCCACCATCTTCTTCTCGTGGTCCACCGTGACCTGTTGTAGCTTCTCCTTAGTCTGCTTCAGCTCGTCTCGGGTGGTGGCTAGCTCGTCTTTGGTGGTGACTAACTCGTCTCGAAGAGATGCATTGTCCAAATTAACAGTATTGCGTGCAGATGACGTAGTGACTAAAACGCAAGTGACTTCGATTTTCCGCATTTGCGTGACATTTATCCTGCATTTACCAACACTGTAAGTACCAAAAACAAAGACAATTATAAATTTTCGTTTATTTCAAAAATTACCTCATGTTTTTTGCTAGACCAAAGCTCACATAAGAATGTACAGTCTTGTTCCTCTATAAAATCAGGCTTGTGTTGTGGAACATCTGAAGGTCCATGTTCGTCGAATATTGGTTTCGGGACTTTTGTCCTATAATCTTTATAACTTTTCCCCATGTGGTAGTCAATATATTATTGGACATTCAATTTGGTCAGATCGAAGTCGAATCACTCCTACATGAAAATTCGAGTTAAAATAAGTATAAAATAAAAATGTTAACTAACAAACAATATCAAAAACTTACAAGTAGCGAAGAGAATAGCTGGTTGATTTTCGTCTCACACGGTATCTTTCTCCAAGAAACGTAGTTTTGAGGAGTTTCATATCGAGCTGTAGCTCCTATGGCTGTATTAAACGCTGAATTATGTTGTCCGACTTGACTGTGTCAATCATCTGATATCTCTATCCGGATACGGCCGTGAGCCTTAACGTACTTAGCCAACCCCAGGCCACGGGTGCGTCCTCGACCCTTCGCTGTACTGGACTCACATGTGCTAGCAGAGACTCCACCATGGCCAGTTGTCCTTGCTGATGTAGATGGAATCGCGTTAGCCCGTTTGCGATTGCCCGGTGCCATCTGCAAAAACCCGTCGCATTAGCGTCATCAAATTCATCATCATCATCAAAGTAGCTGTAGGCACTGCATTTTTGCATATAAGTCCCTATGATGAGTCTCATTTGGAGACACTAACTTTTAAGTCACGGAGGTCACGGAAAATGGACATCGGAAGGGGAAATTCAGAATAAACAAGGTTCACTGTTTTCGTTCGTGCTGCGTTCGTGTAAACGTTCGAACGCCAAACAGATTGCGGGCGTTCGTGCCGCGTTCGAGGAGGCATTCGAACGGTGTCGGTAATTCTGGTTTTGCTGCTAGCCTCACATTAAGCCCAATTCGCCCAAACCTTGGCCCACACGCCCAAGCCCACTTAAAACACATATTTAACACATGGTGAAATCAAAACAAATCTAAAAATCACATACCAAATTAAAATAAACATTAAAATCAATCAAATATTTTAATTCCTTAATTAAGATATTCACCCACCAATTACACAAGATTCCTTCCTAACTAAACAAAATCACATACCAAACTTAACAAATATCATGCCTAATTAAATCAATCATAACAAATTAAATATTTTGTATTCCTAATCTAGCCAAGATTTGTCCCCCCTCAATCTAATCCTTTCCTTCTTGAATACCAAATCAAATCCTCCATTTAATGCCAAAATCACTTCCTTGTGAGACAAGGAGTAGCCCTAACCATCCTCTATATAAACAACCCATAACCAAGACATGATGGCCCTAGCTCATTCGTACAAAAAACGCCTCCCCTGGCACATTCACATAAAGAGAAAAGCCTTTCCATTCACACCTAATATACTCAAGAAACAACCTAGAATTTTCCTCTCCTCCTCATCCATTTCCACCGAAAACAACACTCCCCCTAAACACTCTCCATAACCGAAAATACACCCCCAAAACAGCAGCCAAATCCTCTTAAAACAGTCCCTAAAATCCTCAAAACAGTAACATAAAAACTGCATTCATAATCCTTAAAATAATCACACAAGACTACACTAAAAACCCACAAAAAACACTCGGAACAGTCCGTTGAAACGTCAAAACAAGTGACCTGAACAGTGAGCAGCAAAACAGAGGCCGAACAGCAGCAGAATGGAGACCGAACAGCAAGCAAAACAGCAAAACAGTGAGCTAGGACGCTAAACCAGTGAATCGGAGGAGTTGCGGAACATTCCCCCCTTTCGACGACTGTACACCGTACTACCGAGAGACGACATAAAAGGTTAGACCTGAGGGCACCTTGTATTTATTATCTTTCATTTGTCTTTTATTTATTTTAATATATTTTTTATTGCATGAGAGTCGTTTTGTTGAGGCATGATGTGAATTCCGGATAAACGAATGCATGTTCTCTTTTGTGGTATATCGGATGGAAACCCGGACGTAAATTCCGTAGCCGAATCCGAATGGACGGTAGTACGGTCTGCACTCGGGATACAACTCCACGTACCACTTGAGAGATACATATATTCCGTTTCATCCAAACTTGTATTGGAGCATGATGTAGTTAGTACGTTATTTATTTATTTAGCCTGATTAGGCCTAGTGCGTTATTTATTCTTAAGCATGATTTAGTCCTTAGTATGTTAATATTTATGCATGATTTAGATATCCATGTGATTAGATATGTCGTTGTTGTGATCCTGTTTGAATGCGGTATCTAAAACCATATGAATGTATGCAATCTGCCAGTTACCATTCGAACGCGTCATCAAACATAACTCGAACGCGAACCTTCTGTTTACAGTTCGAACGCGTTATCAAACGCTACTCGAACGCGCATGCATTTTGTATCATCAGGTCTGGTCCCGTTCGAACCCGTTATCAAACGCTACACGAATGCGAACCTTCTGTTTACCGTTCGAACGCGTTTACGAACGCTACACGAACGCGCACACACTGAACTGAGTCTGTCTCATCATATTTCATGCATAATTGCCTCTTGGGTGATCTCTCTTGCATTATGTAGTCAATCATATTATTTGTATTCCTGCATTTATCCATTCGATGTATTCATGAGATAGTAACCAAACATGATTAGGTTGTTCTTAGTTTTCCATATCATATGATTGGAATATGTTCATGAGATTGCCATGTGATGTTGTATGTTGTGATGATTAATTTCATGCATGTGGATTTAAAAGCATGATACTCTTGGAAATAAGTGTTACTTAGGCCTGATTAAATTATTACGTAAATCATTTCATTACAAGTGACATAAGTAAGAGACCATTCCGAACCCAACGGTTTGAGGTCTTCCCTTGCGAGGGGTGAGTGCGACCTTAAATCTCATTTTCCCGGTTCACACCGGGTGGCGACTCCATTATTCTCCGGTTTAGTCCCCGTGGCTACTCCGTACTCCCGACCGGGCCGTGAGCCCGGGACAGCATGCGTCGCCCCAGATCCTGTGTTCCCACAGTCTGGCGACTCCACTGGGGATAGAGAATCGGCCCCGAAATATTGTCTTGTAATGTTTGGATTTATGTTCTAATTGACCGTGTCTATAGTGGATAAAATGAGGGTTTAATCAAGGGCATCTTGAGGCTAGGTAATGGTTTGGTGTCTTTCTTCATTCACTACCTTCCTAGAAGGAAAAGCTGTGAAGGCACCTATATAGCCATCTACTCGTAGCCTATTGTGATGGACTAATTTGGAGGACTCGTTGTTTATTCCTGACACCAAGCGATAAGAGCCTAAGAGGCTTGGGTATTTAAGTGAGCCTCGCTCCACCTTCCCTCTGGGGAATCTACAACGGGAAATCCATTTGACAGTCAGTCACACACCATAGCTCATTGGCACGTACCTTAGTGTATAAAAAAGGGTGTGCTCACTTGGTTGCTCGAACCCTTGATTGGGGAGACCTAGTTGTGGGCCATCTTTTGCCGATGAGAGCCTTTGTCTACACTCTTGTGAACCCACCCATAGACCGGGATTGTATGGTTAAAGTAACAATTATTTCCTTGAGTATGCGCTTGTGGACCATCCTCATTTGGATGCAGTTGGACCATTGTCAGAAATGCGGACTTGCTGGGCCATTTAAACTGGGGCGAGTTCATACCTTATGACTACTAGGCCCAAAGCTTCTGAAATGTTGATGGGCCATTGCGTAGAAGTTATTACTTTATGTTTGCATTATCTTTTATGCTTGTGTTTGGGAACATCATCGTTTGGATCCATTTGGACCATTTGTCATGGGATATGGGCTTGTTGGGCCATTTAAACTGGGACAAGAACGTATTTTATGACGATTGGACAAGGGCTTCTAAGTGTTGATGGGCCACTTTGTGCTTATGTTCGGAACATTACCATTTGGATTTAGTTGGGCTCCTTGCCATGAGATGTGAACTCGTTGGGGCATTTAACTGGGACGAGTTCACTCCTATGACAGTTAGCCCAAAAGCTTCTAAAATTATAGTGGGCCGATTTGTTTGAAAATTTTAGTTGATTTAGTATGTTATATATGTTACATGCATCTTATGCACCCCATGTATACATACATCATGTTAACCCTTGTGTTCTGAAAGCCATCATAGATTCCCGTTGGGTTAGGGAAAAAGGAAGACTCACCAAAATACTGGGAACAGACATGAGTGAATCAGATATTGAGGTATCCCGTATGGATCAGTTGGAAAACGGTCTCGCCAAGGTCACCGAACAGTTACAAGCCATGACCACTGCCATGGCAAATATGGCTGTGCCCCGTGCTGGGGGAAATTATGAGAATATGAGGCGTGAGGAGCCTCCGAGCGGGTTGGGGGATGATATCCCCACTTTTGATGATGACATGGCAGAGTTTGCAACAGGCAGAGTGATTGGGTCTCAGGAAGAATTTCAGAAGCTTCGGGATCAAGTTGAAACGGTTACCCGCAAAATGAGGGGTAAACATGAAGAGTTGTTAGATTATGAGGCAATGACCTTCGGAGAACAGCTGCCAGCTCAGTTTAAAATGCCCGACATGGCCAAGTTTAATGGGAATGGAGACCCGAGAGTCCATCTGCAGCAATATGTCTCAGTCATGAGTTCAGTGGGCCTATCACAGTGCCAAGTCCAAAAGATGTTTGAGATGTCACTCGAGGGGGCACCTGTGGTTTGGTATCATAGCCTTGAGAAGAAGGTTAAGGAAGATTGGAGGGAACTAGCTGATGCTTTTCTGAAGCAGTATGTTACAGACTTAGAGATTGACTTGTCACTCCGTGATTTGGAGAACACTAAACAGAAGCCAAAGGAAAGTTTCAAAGAGTATGTGGATCGCTGGAGAAGCCAGCTTCTGAAAATGCAGACTCGGCCTTCAGAGAAAGACCAAATTAAGATGATTATCAAGGGCACAAAGCCCTCTATTTATGGTAAGCTGAGGAGGATGACTTCGATGATTTCTGATTTTCGACAGTTGAAGGAAACTGTCATGGATATTGAGGAAGAGGAGGCTGAAAACAGAAAGTTTTATGGCCAGAATAAAAGAACTTTTGGGGGGCCTTCTGAGACAAAGCCCGCTACTGCCGAAGTCGCTGCCATCAGAAACAGGCAATTCTCCAACCTTGGTAGACCTTTGTCGAAGGTGTTTGAAAAGTTGCAGGGACAAGGACTCTTGAAACCATTAGAAGGCAATCAACTTCTACACCCCCCACCGCCACACATAAATATGAACCTTTATTGTCACTTCCACCAGCTACATGGCCATGACACCGACAACTACACCCGCCTCAGGCATGAAATTCAAGATCTCATAGATTCCTATAAAATACCCAACCCATGAAAAGAAAACCCAACACACAGAGAAACCCTCAACCACCAAGCTTCTTACATGGATGACAGTGAAGAACCATAGGTCGAGGAGGAAGGCAGTGCTGCGGATGATGAAGCTGTTCCTCCTAGTCTATTTGATCAAGTTTTTTTTTTTAAAAAAAAGACATTGATTTTGTTACTTGTTCGAACTCTTTTCCTCAACGATAATAAAGACGTTCATTTCGCTGAATCTCTTCTGCAATATGAGTATATTTGAGAAAAACATTCAACCTTGGTACTATGAAATTCAGTGATGTTTAGAACACGGGGAATCCTCGAAATAAGCAAGCTGAAAGGAGAGGATATCCATTCAGAAATTGGGAAATGGAGCAGTGAAACTATCAGACTTGGAAGGGAATTAGTTCACCGAGCCGATCAACATAGACAGATTGAAGCAGTGGTTTGCCTGAGGAAAAGAAGACTAAGCAGTCACCAAGAGAATTGACGGAAGACCTAACCCGACGGGATAAAAACATTCATACATGCATACACGTAACACATTTTGCATCATTTCGTGTTTGTTCTGTTTTGTATTCACAGGTTTTGAAGAAGAAAAAGAAATGTGGCAAAGACAAGCCAATCAGAAGCAGTAACAGTACAATGTCAGTAGTCTTCAGGAATGAATCACATAGGCGATGCCTATATCAGCAGTATCAGTCTGGGGGCGAGGCCCATATCAGTAGCAGTTAGGGCCGAGGCCCACTTCAGCATCAATTTTGGGGATGAGTCCCAGGGTCGAGGCCCACATCATTATCAGTTTTGGGGATGAGTCCTAGGGTTGAGGCCCATTGCATCACAAGTCGGGAATGGCACTCCAAGAATGGAAACACAGTTCGGGAATGAACAAGCCGGGAATGACAATCCAAGAATGGAGCAGAGTTCAAGAATGAACAAGTCGAGAATGGCAATCCAAGAATGAAGCAGAGTTCAAGAATGAACAAGCCGAGAATGACAATCCAAGAATGGAGCAGAGTTCAAGAATGTACAAGCCGAGAATGGCAATCCAAGAATGAAGCAGAGTTCAAGAATGAACAAGCCGAGAATGGCAATCCAAGAATGGAGCAGAGTTTAAGAATGAACAAGCCGGGAATGGCACTCCAGGAATGGAAATACAGTTCAGGAATGAACAAGCCGGGAATGTCACTCTAAGAATGGAAGCACGGTTCAGGAATGAACCACTTCACAGTAACGGTTCGGGAATGGACCACCTTACAGTAACAGTTCGGGAATGGACACCTCACAGTAACGGTTCGGGAATGGACCACCTCACAGTAACGGTTCGAGAATGAACCACCTCACAGTAACGGTTCGGGAATGGACCACCTTACAGTAACAGTTTGGGAATGGACACCTCACAGTAACGGTTCGGGAATGGACCACCTCACATTAACAGTTCGGGAATGGACATCTCACGGTAAAGTTCAGGAATGGACCACATCACAGCATGGTTCAGGAATGAACCAGGGGTCGCAGCACCTCACCACCCAAATCAACTCAACTCAACACGTGGAAAGTCAAGTGGCAGTTGGCGAGCCAGGTAAGTAGAAATGCATTGCATAACTTTGATAGGATTGTCACTGTTACATATTACACAAGTCTCATCAAAGTGGGGGCGACTGTAGGCACTGCATTTTTGCATATAAGTCCCTATGATGAGTCTCATTTGGAGACACTACCTTTTAAGTCACGGGGGTCACGGAAAACGGACATCGGAATGGGAAATTCAGAATAAACAAGGTTCACTGTTTTCGTTCGTGCTGCGTTCGTGTATACGTTCGAACGCCAAACAGATTGCGGGCGTTCGTGCCGCGTTCGAGGAGGCGTTCGAACGGTGTCGGTAATTCTGGTTTTGCTGCTAGCCTCACATTAAGCCCAATTCGCCCAAGCCTTGGCCCACACGCCCAAGCCCACTTAAAACACATATTTAACACATGGTGAAATCAAAACAAATCTAAAAATCGCATACCAAATTAAAATAAACATTAAAATCAATCAAATATTTTAATTCCTTAATTAAGATATTCACCCACCAATTACACAAGATTCCTTCCTAACTAAACAAAATCACATACCAAACTTAACAAATATCATGCCTAATTAAATCAATCATAATAAATTAAATATTTTGTATTCCTAATCTAGCCAAGATTTGTCCCCCCTCAATCTAATCCTTTCCTTGTTGAATATCAAATCAAATCCTCCTTTTAATGCCAAAATCCCTTCCTTGTGAGACAAGGAGTAGCCCTAACCTTCCTCTATATAAACAACCTCTAACCAAGACATGATGGCCCTAGCTCATTCATACAAAAAAAAGCCTCCCCTAGCACATTCACATAAAGAGAAAAGCCTCTCCATTCACACCTAATATATTGAAGAAACAACCTAGAATTTTCCTCTCCTCCTCCTCCCTTTCCACCGAAAATAACACTCCCCCTAAACACTCTCCATAACCGAAAATACACCCCAAAACAGCAGCCAAATCCTCTTAAAACAGTCCCTAAAATCCTCAAAACAGTAACATAAAAACTGCATTCATAATCCTTAAAATAATCACACAAGACTACACTAAAAACCCACAAAAAACACTCGGAACAGTCCGTTGAAACGTCAAAAAAAGTGACCTGAACAGTGAGCAGCAAAACAGAGGCCGAACAGCAGCAGAACGGAGACCGAACAGCAAGCAAAACAGCAAAACAGTGAGCTAGGACGCTAAACCAGTGAATCGGAGGAGTTGTGGAGCATTCCCCCCCTTTCGACAACCGTACACCGTACTACCGAGAGACGACATAAAATGTTAGACCTGAGGGCACCTTGTATTTATTATCTTTCATTTGTCTTTTATTTATTTTAATATATTTTTTATTGCATGAGAGTCGTTTTGTTGAGGCATGATGTGAATTCCGGATAAACGGAATGCATGTTCTCTTTTGTGGTATATCGGATGGAAACCCGGACGTAAATTCCGTAGCAGAATCTGAATGGACTGTAGTACGGTCTGCACTCGGGATACAACTCCACGTACCACTTGAGAGATACATATATTCCGTTTCATCCAAACTTGTATTGGAGCATGATGTAGTTAGTACGTTATTTATTTATTTAGCCTGATTAGGCCTAGTGCGTTATTTATTCTTAAGCATGATTTAGTCCTTAGTATGTTAATCTTTATGCATGATTTAGATATCCATGTGATTAGATATGTCGTTGTTGTGATCCTGTTTGAATGCGGTATCTAAAACCATATGAATATATGCAATCTGCCAGTTACCGTTCGAACGCGTCATCGAACACAACTCGAACGCGAACCTTCTGTTTACTGTTCGAACGCGTTATCAAACACTACTCGAACGCGCATGCATTTTGTATCATCATGTCTGGTCCCATTCGAACGCGTTATCAAACGCTACACGAACGCGAACCTTCTGTTTACCGTTCGAACGCGTTTACGAACGCTACACGAACGCGCACACACTGAACTGAGTCTGTCTCATCATATTTCATGCATAATTGCCTCTTGGGTGATCTCTCTTGCATTATGTAGTCAATCATATTATTTGTATTCCTGTATTTATCCATTCGATGTATTCATGAGATAGTACCCAAGCATGATTAGGTTGTTCTTAGTTTTCCATATCATATGATTGGAATATGTTCATGAGATTGCCATGTGATGTTGTATGTTGTGATGATTAGTTTCATGCATGTGGATTTAAAAGCATGATACTCTTGGAAATAAGTGTTACTTAGGCCTGATTAAATTATTACGTAAATCCTTTCATTACAAGTGACATAAGTAAGGGACCATTCCGAACCCAACGGTTTGAGGTCTTCCCTTGCGAGGGGTGAGTGCGGCCTTAAATCTCATTTTCCCGGTTCACACCGGGTGGCGACTCCATTATTCTCCGGTTTAGTCCCCGTGGCTACTCCGTACTCCCGACAAGGCCGCGAGCCCGGGACAACATGCGTCACCCCAGATCCTGTGTTCCCACAGTAGCATCATCATCAAATTCAGATTCATCATCAACAACCATCATCATCATCAACAACCATCATCATCATCAAAGTATCATCATCATCATCATCAAAGTATAACATCAAAATGTAAGTCCATCAAAATGTACCCAAAGTAGCTATCCAACCAAATGCCACTAATGTCACAATTGCCAACTAACCCAAATGGAAAAAACAATATCGCAAATTGCCACTAATCTCGCATAAAACAATATCGAAAAAAAAAACAGATTTTCACATACGCAAGCCAAATGGAGTTCTAAAGCTTCAGAAGTTTTGACAATTAGAGACCTAATTGAGATTGTCCAATATTACAAATATTATAAGTGTCTTTGTTTGGTTCACTGACCATCTCACATATATTAGGAGTCAGCTCTCAGCTCACAACTTTCAACAAAAGATAACTCTACATGCATTCACAATCTAGTTGATCCAAATAAAAAGCATAATCTAACAGTCTAGATTGTCCAATATTAGAAACCCATTTTTTTTCCTCTGCCATTTGGCTTATGCCCAGAACAGCAGCACATTGCTACTGTTGTGCCGAGAATAGCAGCAATTTGCTGCTGTTCTGGGCATAATCCAACACTAAATAATCTCGAGCCATAAATTTAATCCTAAGTACTCTTAAATTCAATTCAACACATTTACTTCAAACCTCAACTTCATCCATAAACAATCTCAATAAATTATTTTTGGATCAATAACCTCAACAAATATCTCATCAAAATAATAATCAAACACAAAGTAGAGATATAGGATTACATAGATTGTACACACGATGATGAGTTATTTTGATGATCAATGGATAAAATAATCAACCAAAAAATGACCCAAATGATCCAATTTATAAGGAGTTTCAAAAACTAGCTATTATTCAATTTCACCACAATTCGAACATAATATAAAATTCAAATAACACTTACATTGAAATTCGATGGTATTTGATGAAATGAGTTTAAGAAGATGATAATTGTTGGAGCCGAGAAAGAAGAAAATGAGTTTGAGAGGGCTTTTGGTCGTCTGAGCCGAGAAAGAAGAAGGCACGTGTTTTAGGGATTTAATTTATCTTTAGCGTCGAAATTATTTGCTTTTAGCGTCGAATATTTCGACGCTAATAATTTTGGCGGCTTATTAAAAAAATTAGGGTTAATTTTTCAGGAAATTTAACTTTTTTATTTAGCGTCAAAATATATAATGTCGACGCTAAATGTTTACCATTTAGCGTCGATAAGAGTATTCGACGCTAAATTGTAAACATTTAGCGTCAAATACTATTATCGACGCTAAATCAGACGCTAAATGTATACATTTAGCGTCGAATACTCTTATCGACGCTAAAACAGACTATAAATTGTATACATTAAAAATAATTATAACATTATAGTAATTCAAAATAAAAACCATACCTTATTCATCAATCTTTCAACCACATTTAAATAATAATTCAAAATAAGAACCATACATTATAATAATAAAAATTATTCATCAATCACATCATACACTAACTTAATTAATCACTATTATCTTCGGTATTTGAGGATTCATGACTGGAATCGAAGTCATCTTCAGTGTCAAGTTCATCTTCACTTGCTACTTCCACGCTAACTTCAGAATGAGGAATTATCTCAACGTCTGTACTATCTCGTGTTAATGTGATTGCATCAGGAACGGTCACAGACAGTTGGTCCATAAAATTTCTGTTCAGGAACTTCGAAGTTGCCGGAGACTTCTTCTGTTTCATTTGATATGTCAATTCGATATTTCTCATGCGTGTCCCAAATGCCCATCTGGTGTAACTTTTCTACCACCATCCATCCAGTTCCTAACTTTGGATCAGATATATATATCACTGAACGTGCTTGGGTATAAAAAATGTATGGATAATTCTTGTACAAAAAACGTTGAACATTAATTGACGTTAGATGATTACTAACTTGAATTCTCCTCTTTCTGGCATTTGTGTCAAACCACTTACATTCAAATAGCACAATATGTCGTCTGGGTCGGTATATCAACTTAATGAGAGATTGCAACACTTCGTAGAAGTCAATAATATCTGAGCTGTGTTCTCATTGGACTACAATTCCATAATTCTGAGTCACATGAGGAACATCTCGCTATTCGGTATGAAATCTAACTCCGTTGACAATGCATCCACTATATTCATAAGCCTGCTTTTGAGGCCCATAAGCCAAAGAAACCAACGAGGATGACGAGTCCAATTGACCATTTTGATTGGTTGTTTTATCTAACAATGAGAGAAATAATGTGTTAATACAACAAACTGAAATATTTAATGTTAGGATAAAAATAAATATAAAATGTTAGCTAGCTCTTACAGTTGTCTCAAACCATTTAGGAAATTCTTTTTTGTGTGTTCCATTAACGTTATGGTCACCACCACATTGTAGCATTGTTAGATGTTGCCTACAAAAAATTAGTTAGGTTAATGTATGGCAAAAAATACTATGGTTATGCACCAGAAAAACTTACGTTAAATACGGTTGCACTTCATCACAATTACTCAATATAAACCAATGCGCACGTTGAAACTCCTGAAGGGTTAGTAATTTGACACCTACTGCTCCAAATGGTCTGCAATTTTGACGGAACACTGTGATATCTTGCGAGTTACTTGCATCTCCATCATAGTTTCATGGCCGACGATTAAAATGAATTTCAATATTCTGCATGTACATCGAACAAAATGTTATTGCTTCACTTATTACAATAGCTTCAGCTATTGACCCTTCAAGGCGCGCCTTGTTTTTCACATATTTTTTGTAATCTCCCAAAGCCTTGCAGATATGACAACAAGTCTGCATTAATAATAAATTCAATGTACTGTAAATATTTAAGAATGTAATATTTAAAACTGTGTATGTATACATATATATATATATATATATATAGTACCTCTCAATGGGATACATCCATCTGTAATGGACAGGACCTCCCTTTCTAGCTTCAGCCGGTAAATGCACGGCCAGATGTACCATGACATCAAAAAAAGCGGGTGGCAAAATTCGCTCCTGCTTGCATAGGATTATCACGATTCCTCGCTCAAGTTCGTCAATAACAGATGTGGTTAATGTCCTCTGACATAATTGTTTAAAGAAACCACATAGATCAAGTACGACGTCGCATACATTCGAGGGGAGATAAGGTCGAATGCCAACAGGAAGGAGAATCTCGAGAAGCACATGACAATCGTGACTCTTTAATCCCGTTATTGTATCATCTCTGACCCAACGCCCAATATTCGATGCATAATTATAAAGAATTTAACCATTTTCAGCCAATCACAGAATGATTTTCTCTCCGATTGAGTGAGCACATAAATAGCATGTGGCTTAATAAGACCTCGAGAGGTGACTTGTAAATGCAATTCACTGCGAATTCTAAGATCTTGTAGGTCCAATCTAGCATTTACAGTGTCTTTTGTCTTACCCAGAATATTGAATAGTGTGCCCATTAAACTCTCTCACAAATGTTTTTTTCTATATGCATTACATCCAAATTATGTCGCAAACTCAGAGTCTCCCAATATTCTAACTCAAATAAAATACTATTTCCTGTCCAATTCAACTATTCAGGTAAGCGTTTTCATTTTTATCTCTATTATTAGGATGTTTACCTGGTGTGCTGTCTCTGAGATGTTGATGTTGGCAAAGTATGTCGAATCCAGACAATGGACTGGGCATACTCTGAGGTTCATATTGACCGTTAAATAATTTACTCCTCCTCCAAGGATGACTCAACTCAAGAAATCTCATGTGCCCTGTGTATCCGATTTTATTCCGTAATCGTTGCGAATGTGTTTGACTTGCACAAACTGGACATGCCATGTATCCCTTAGTGCTCCATCCAGATAATGAAACATAAGCTGGAAAATCATTAATGGTCCATAATAATGCGGCATGCATATGAAAATACTGCTCGGAAGCTGCATCATAGGTATGCACACCCACATTCCATAATGTTTGTAACTCATCAATCAATGGTCTCAAGTAAATATTTATATCTTTACCAGGTGAACGTGGACCAGGGATAAGCAATGACATAAACATGAACGGATCCTTCATACATTTCCATGGAGGTAAGTTATATGGAATGACAATAACGGGCCACATGCTATAAGAGTTGTACATATTCCCAAATGGGTTAAAACCATCAGAGGTAAGACCTAACCTGATATTACGGGGGTCCTCAGCGAAATAGGGGTACATGTCATCAAATTCCTTCCACTCGGTTCCATTCGCAGGATGTCTAAGTATGCCCTCCGCACCGATCCTCTTTTCATGATGCCACATCATATCAGTCGATGTGTGTCGTGACATGAACAATCTCTGCAGCCTGTGCGTTAAAGGGAAATATCGCAATATCTTTTGAGGCACTTTCTTCCCCGTACCACGGACTTTGTACCGACTTTCACCACATATCGGACAATATTCAAATGATTCATACTCGGCACGAAATAATACACAATCAAACTTACAAGCATAAATGGATTCATACCCCATTCCCAGATCACGCAACATTTTCTTTGCCTCATAGTACGACTTAGGCAATTCGCTTCCAACCGGTAACATTTGGGCCAGTAACTCTAATATCATATCAATACTTTTGTTGGTCATTTTGTTGATCACTTTAATGTGTAATAATTTCACAACGAAATTCAAGATCGACATTCCAGCATCTCCAAATGGAATTTTTTTTACCTCATCAAGTAGTTCACTAAATAAATTTTGATCATTTCAACTTAACATTGGCATGTCACCACTAACACTATGACCAAGTTGTGGACCTTGTAAGTCATGCAAAATATCGGTTATCTCATCGTTTGCAGGTTGATTGTAACTACTGCTCCCTTCGTCGGAATCATTAAACCGTGACTGAGAATGATACTGCTCACCGTGATAAATCCACGTACGGTAAGTTGGTGATATTACTGGCATGTATAAATGATTATGAACTTCATCTAACCGCTTTCTTTTCCTATTCAAACAATTTGTACATGGACAACGAACACGACCTTCTGCATCAATGTGTTGCTTTGCGACTTCCATAAACTCATACACTCCATTACGATATTCAACACTTAATCTATCCAGCGAGCTCATCCAATTTCTATCCATTTCAGCGGAATACCTAAATATAATAATATAATTATTAGATATCATATTACAGTAATCAACATTACTAATTCATTAATTATTTATTTAAGCATATACATATATATTTGTTGATAAATTAAATAGTTTACAGAAGAATTCTATTTTGTTAATTAATTAACTTACTCTACATATATGAATCATAATAACTAACAAAAAGTATATAAACAACATAATAATCATAAAAATTGAAAATTAAAGAAATATGAAAGAAGATTTACCTTATCGGAAATTGATTACAATTTTATTGAAAATTTTTATGAGAGTTGTGAGGCTGTAGAGGAGAAATTCTCAGATTTCAGAGGATGAAAATGAAGAGAATGAGAGAAAAAACAGAGGGGGAGAAAGCTTGGTGGCATTCTGCATTTTAATCTATCTTTAGCGTCGAAACAATAAATTCGACGCTAATGGTTGTTATTTTTAGCGTCGAAATTGTTTATTCGACGCTAATTGTTGTTATTTTTAGCGTCGAATCAATTATTTCGACGCTAAATGTTTAGACGCTAAAGATTAAAGGATTGTCGGTGGAATCTTCATAAACCTTTAGCGACGCTACATAGTCGACGCTAAATGTCTAGTTTTTAGCGTCGACTAATATTTTTGAAGCTAAAAGTATAACATTTAGCGCCAAAAATTATTGAATAGTAAAATGATTTAGCGTCGAATATTTTTCGACGCTATAATATGAATTTTAACATCGATAACTGTTTTCGACGCAAAAAGTTGAATATTTGGCGTCGAAATTTATTTTCGTCGCTAAAAATATGACATTTAGCGTCGAATAGTAATTTCGACGCTAAAAGTGATTTTTAGCGTCGAAAATGATTTTGACGCTAAATTGTTGGACTCTAAAAGTCATAATTCTTGTAGTGCTACATGGAAATAAAGCTATTTCTCATCTTAATAAGTCATTTAAAACAAATAAATATTTAATTAACGTACTTACAATTATTAATAATTTTAGAAAATAAAAAGTTAGGAAGAGTTAGGATTTTAGAAAACAAAGAGTTTTGAGGAGTTAGGGAAATGAAAGGTTAGATGTTGAAAAATGTGAAAAATGAAATATGGAAAGTTAAATATTAATAACTCATTAAAAATTATAACTGATCATTTGCTTACGTGGATAGTCTCATAGCCAAAGACGCCTACGTGGACAACCTCATAAGAAAGTTATTTCTCAATTTTTATATATTAAATAGATATAGATAGATAAGTTAAAAAATTAGGGTTTTATCCCAATTAATCATTATTAAGTTTTTATCTCAAAATTAACTGTATCAATACATTTGGACGAAATTACTCTTCTCCCCCAAATTCAGTTCTTTTTGTATAGAAGCTGCAATTTTTTTTCTCATATACGTTTAAGTATGAGATTAATTCAAACATTCCAAATGATTACTATTTCAATATACAACAATATTTCTATGGATTATTACCTACATGTGCCATTTTCTCTCCATCTACTAATCCTATAAGACTTCGAAAATCTTTAGACATCGAATCAATATTTTATTTATTTTTTCTAACCAAAACACTGTAGTCATTGATAATAATCCATGTTATAAACATGAATATGAACCAAAAGTAAAAATTGAACTTGAGCCACCATCCAGGCATCACCATAAAAATCATAACTTGTTTCTGGGTTGAAGCTTTTAGTGTGCGATGACCGTGCGATTGGAGCTGTAATAATACTCGCCACACCCTCGCACGAAATGACGTCGTCGCACAAATCGATTGCCACACTTTAAATCTAGCCAGCAGTAAAGTTGGAGTCATTATTCATTGTGGACACCATTACACTATAAACATGGAAATAAGCAGCATTAATTTGAAAATTTGGAGTCATTATTCGTTATCGTATATGTGTTTCTTAGGCTGCAGCAAGCTAAGCTGCAATGATGGGCCATAATGGTGTCGATGTTGACCTGGTTGTGGCGGAAGGAAAGTAGTGAAGTCATTGTGGTGTTGTTGGCAATGCAAATGGCTTTGTGACGTTGGAAATAATGGCTATCATGGTAATAGTTTGACATTGGCCTTGCAGATAAAAAATGTTCTTTGTATTTTGGACAAACTAGAAGAGAAGAAAAAAGAGAGTGCGATGGGTCATGCGACAGCTGCCATGCACATGCCATTTTGTGTGGTGGCTAATGCAACGGATCCCGTCGCATACTTTGTAAAGCTTCATCTCAATTTCTTCTTCCGTAAAAATGGATATGCATGTGGATCTTTTATTGAAATACTTAATCTATGATTGTTTCTTTAAAGATTTGGTTTTTGCAACTGGGTTATGTTTGATTTCTTAAAAGGCAAATGCTAGGTTGGACAATGTTGGGTTTGCTTGCCAATTTTCTTGTTTTTAATATGAAATGGGTCATTATTCTAGTGAGATTATTGATTATGTTGCTGATGTATGAATTGTGCCTGGAAGAGGCTATCGAGGAGATGAATGAAGAGTTGGAGAAGAGATTGCTAGAACAATGGTAACCCGTAAGAGATGGTGTTGTGTATTTTAAGTTTAGAGGGTATGTTAGTCTAAATAAGGGTAATCCGGCTACTTTTGATTAAAAAAAAAAAACTCAATAATGGTTAATTGAGATAAAGACAAGTTTTTTTTTTTTTTTGGATATTTCTGATCATTTCCCCTTATAAATAAGATTTGAAAAAGTTTTTGAAAATAATTTTATTTTGCGAAGTCAACGAAGAAGAAAAAATGAAAATGGTGTGATTGAGCTTTGAAGTGTTAAATAAAAGAGGTTTCCAAGGGGCGTAGTTCAGCTACTGAAGTTTGGTATCTTATTTTCAAGTTCGAGTCATGGGTAATATCTTTATAAGATCTTAAGACAATATCGATTTACCCACGTATCTATATCGGGATTCAATGATCACGATTTGAATGACGTAGAGTTTTCCCAATATTTCAAAAAAAAAAAGTGTTAAATAAAAGAGATAATAAGATGAAGGGTAAACAAATTTCATCTTCTTTTGAAATAATAGCCTATAAATACATATACAAATCCCCATCCCTTTGGTGTTGGGGAAAATGGTCTCATTTAAGGAAGCACACGGTTCGGTTACGGTTTAAATCGTAATTGAACTGTGTGGTTGGTGGTCGGCATTGGCTGAATCACAACCGAATCGTAGACCAACAGTTCGGTCTACAGTTCGATTTTGATTTTAGCCAAACCGAACCGCAAGCGAACCTTAAACCGGTCGAACGTACTGTTCGGTTCAGTTTAAAGTTTGAAACCATTTTTAATGAATTAAATTAAATTATTATAAAAATAATAAAAAGGTAAAGATTTACTAAAGAATAAATAAATAAATTTAAATTGTTATAAAAATAATAAAAAATTAAGATTTACTAATTAATAAAACTAAAAGTAGATATTGATAATTTATTTATTATTATTTTTTTAAAAAGCTTGCGCTTAAATAAGCTGCCTATGTATCCTCTTAGGGCATAGAGGAATCAAAGCTCACATAGTTCTGTTATATTTTATTTTCAATAATTTACCCCATTAATATTTAATTCATCGTCATTCGGGGAAGGCGGTCCGATTCTTGAGCCTTCGGTTCCAATTGTATATGTGTTATCACACAAATCTTCAAAGTTTCATGCTGATTTTCTTGTTCACGACGTTCCGTCCTACACCAATCATCAAGACATGTTTGAGCTTCTAACGTCTCCTATTTCAACATTGATCTTTTGTCATGAAGAATATTGTCTCACATACTAAATGTCTGCTTTACAGATACAGTTGAAATCGGTGTCATTAATACATCCATTGTAATCACGACTACGACTGGAAACAATCCTTGATGTTCTTGCCACTAATTAAGGATAAGAAATTGCTCACCTACAAAATCACTTTGGGGAAACTCAAAATTTATCGTTAGATATATATGCATTAATTTATGAATTAGTAGTGGTGGTATTGATAGACTTTGATTTTTTAATTCGCTGCATTAACCAACTTTTACCATCAGAAATCTTATTAGATTGTTTAGTTGGTGCATTCATGGATTATGTAGTATCAGCTATTTGAATATTATATCTACTAACATAATCGTTGTATAAATTAAGTAAAATTCTCATAACACTATCAATAATTAAACAAACAATCACAGTTCTTTCACCTAATAAAACATAATAATTTTGCAAAATATTTTCCAAATCTTCTGTCTTAAACCTTAGATCCAAAATAAAAGCAACAAGATAAAGTAATAGTATGTCTCTATAATAATTAAGTCATTTTGTCCTCATTGATGCAACATATTTTTTAATTATATTTGAATTATCGTAAAAAATATTGTTAGGATCATCAAATTTATTGTTAGGATCATCAAAATATTATTAGGATCATCAAAAATATCATCAAATTCGTTGTTATTATTAGGTTCGGCTAATACCCCAACAATGTCAAGACTTGTAAGGAAAACAATATTTGAAGTTGGACAATAAACACCACTTAAAATATTCATAGCATCATTAAAAACTTTTAAAATCTCTAAAATATTTGAAGAAACTGTTGGAAAAATGCTTATTTATAAGCATTTTGAGGCTCAATTTTAAGCATGGTCCACTTCGTGTTAGTGGTTGATATTGAATGATTCGGATACTCCTCCGTGAGTAATTCGAAATGGTATATTCATATGCATAAAATGATGTTTGGGTGAATGAGAAATTGTTGCTCAAAGTTCACAATTTTCAAGCCTTTTGTAATTCCATAACAGCTAATTTAATTAGCTTGGTGGTTACAAAGTTTAATCTCCATAAGTGCTAATTTAATTAGCTTGGTGGTTACATAGTTTAATTCCATTAGTGCTAATTTAATTAGCTTAGTGGTTACAACAATGTGTAACATCTCCCATTATGAAATTTAATTGGCAAGTTAATTTCTATTAATTGAGATGTGTTTTTCTTTTCCTATATAAACAACATCAGTTCTTGTTTTCAAAAAATGAAATAGAAAATAGAGAAAGACATAGCACACACACGAAAGATCATTTTCTTTGTTTTGTTAAAAGGAGAGTTCAAACACTTTGTGGTTCGTTGGATACGAGTCTGGTGGTGCCTTTTCTCGTACGTTTCCGTTGTATCATGGGAAACAATCGTCTCACGTTCTACTGCACCTACGGTAGAGGACGAATTTGTTTTAAGGATATTGTTGTTTTACAACAAGCCTCGGGAAAGTTCTGATT
>SKCR01051338.1:0-53719 GCA_019454045.1 Zanthoxylum bungeanum
ATCATCAAAATTCCAGCTTTACAATCCATTATCGAGGCCTTTCCTGAGTGACATGAAACCAACTATTGTATTCATGTGGATGTGTAATGATAATGAATAATATGTATGAAATAAAGTTCCATGCGATCAGTTGTATTTCTTACAAAATGAAATTATATATGCAAATGCAATCACAATGTTATTGTTTAAAGGAGAGTTGGGATGCAGTATTCAATTGTGTTTGGTTTTTTATAATTTTACTATATATATTTTAGTAATAATATATGATTAAAATTTATTTATATTTAAATTATTAAAATTCAGTTTAACACCTAATTCAAGTCGTCTCAAAATCTTTTTGACATGATTAAAATCCAATAAATACCACTTGTCAATGTTGGTTAACTTTATTTTGTCCGCCATTATTGTGTTAATTTTGAAAGACTTGTCAGCGAGTTGAAGCAATAAACAACTCAATTATTTAATGGGAAATTTTTTTGTTTTTCAATCTGATAAATGATGAATTATTGTTACCAAAAAATTTTGAATTTTTTTTTAGGTGGAAAACAGATAATTTTTCATAAGTTAAATGGATAATTTGTACAATTTACTATTTAATTAGGTGGAAAAGTAAACAATTTTCAAATTACAGGCGAAAAATGAACAAATTCAAAAATTCATGGTAAACAATAGTTACATTACTTTTCCCACTTCATCATTAGCCCTCTAGAATCTTATCCTCTCAATTAGGGCATACGTCACATGACTTCAACACTGATCGGCCTGAGATCTGATGAGTGATAAATCTATCACTATTTCCCACTCATTTTAACATAATATTTTGTATAGTTTCTTGAGTTTTGTGAATATTTTGATGTGTTTTGTGTTATTTTGTAGATAAATAAAGTTTCAGAACTTTCTGGAGGCAATTTGGGGCCAAAACAGTGAAAAAGGGTATTTTGGTAAATTTTCTGCGTCGCGACGCCTAACGTGCACCAAGTCATGCTAATGTGCGCCGGGTCAACGGGTCAGAATTTGAAAAGTTTGACTTTGTTAACGTGCGCCGTGCCACGTGTCACCATCACAGAAGATCTGCTAACGTGTGTCTGCCACGTGTCATCATCCTAAGATGCCGACAATCATCGTCTACGCTAAAATGCACCTGCCACGTGTCAAAATCTCAGCGGATCACGCTAACGTGCACCTGGACACGTGTCGCCATCACATGTTGCCGACATCAAAAAGTCAACTGCCGACATAATAGTGCCACGTGTCACGATCTCGCGAAGCCAAGCAACACGTGTCGAAGATCAACGCGCGTCGCGACGCCCAGACCCCACTGATGCCTATAAATTCAGCTCGACGTTTCAGTTTCAGTTGTACCATTCTCTCTCATTTCTTTTATGTAAATAAGGAGTTTCTCTCTCTAGTTTCTTTAATTTAAGTTTTGTAATTAAATTTTAATTACGTTTTGTAATAATAGTAATTTACTTTCTTTATTTTTACAGTTTTTACTATTCACCATGAGGAGGTAACTTCCCTCTGCTGGGTGAAAGGTAATTCTTTTACTATTGCTATTTAGATTAGTCTCCCTTTAATATAATATATAAACTATTTAAAATTTGACTTAAAAAGGATACCGCCAGATTGGTCGGTTGGTAATTAATTTTAAATCTGGTTTAAACCTGACTAATCAAGGATACCGCCAGATTAGTCGGTTGGTAATTTAATTTTGGTTCCGCCTATATGGCAGGTTAATTTTGGTTCCGCCTTTATGACTGGTTTATTTTGGTTCCGACTTTATGGCTGGATTATGGACAAATATTACCGCCTTAATGGCTGGTTGGACTTAATTTGACTTAATCAGGTTACCGCCTATATGGCTGGTTGGTAATATTATCACAAGTTTATATATTATTTTATGGGAGATATCTAAAATAGTAAATAGTAAAAGTAATTCATTTTACCTTAGCATTTCATTTTACTTTATTTTACTTTTCAATTTTTACTTTACCGCATTTTTACTTTATGTCTTTTATTTTACCAGCCCTAGCTATGTGTTGTAACTAAGTTAGTTATCTAGGGTTGTGATGAAATCTAATATCACCGGTTTATAAGGGGTTAGATTATAGTTTGAGTAATATAAAGATTTATTTATTGAGTCTTAATCTTAATGCTTTTTCATCAACTGGCCATTAATAAAATTGAACTGTGAAACTTAAAATGAACTAGACATAGGGATTTTAAGTTTAAGACCTTAGACTCAATAGCCCACGATCTTCCTTGATGATAGATAACCCTTTAATAGATTTCCTTACAGGATAGGAATATACCTGTCGGGCGGGGGTAGCCAAATTGGAACTTAATCTTAATGAATCTAGGTAATTTGGTTGACATAGACATATGGTTCAATTGGATTATACTAGGTATTTGTAATTGACCATCGGAAGAGGCTTTTACATAATTTAGTGTTCCAGGTTAATAAATCAATATATTACCCAACTTTAAGATAACCACTTCATTTTTAAAATGATATTGGAAGAAATCACACCCTAGGTAGTTTTTAATATTGAATTTTCTTAAAACCTACTTTCGAACAATTTTATTTACTTGTTTTTAAATTTAGAATCGTCTCCATTTCAAATCAAACAAACAACCTGTTAGATACTAGTAATCATTTGACCTCATAAAATTAATAGCTTAGGTATTAAGTCCTCGTGGGATCGATACTTTTTATACTACTTGAACGATACGTACGCTTGCGTTATACGTGTGTGTTTACGCCGGTCAAGTTTTTGGCGCCGTTCCCGGGGACTTATTTTTTCTTGAGTTGTTAATTTTGAAACTATCCAATTTATTTGTATCTAATTTTCTTTATTTTTATCTGTAATTTTTATTTCTTTCTTTTATTTCAGGTGGTTGAAAAATTGAACACTATTGGGAGATTGAAAGATTACGAGCCTTACAAGAAGATACACCCCACATCTAGGAGCGACAGTCCTGTTTTCTGAGGCCTGTTGTCCAGCCCAATGACTATCACTGGATTCCAGAACCAAGCAATACTATATTTTCTCAACATAACGCAATGAGGAGATGTGACATATGTAATGGTAACCACCCGAGAGATCATTGCGAGTACAACTACAATCCAGGGTGGCAGAGCTATCAAAATCCTTCATGGTACGAAGAACCATCACATTTTCCATCTTATCCACCATTCACCTATGATTTCCATCAACAATCAGAACCATCAGAGGAAGATCAGATGATTGACATGCTCAAAGATTGGGTTAAGAAACAAGACGAAAAGTTGGATACAATGCTTGAAACATGCCAGAATCAATTTGAAAGTATTTAGAGACAATCAGAATTCATTCAGAGACTGACAGATCAAACAAGACAGTTACCTCAAGAAGAATTATCAGATGAAACTGACAAAGCCTTCGATTACCCAGAAATCCACAATGACACCTTAGCAGAGGATGAGGCTGAGCAGTATCAACAACCAGAGGTATCGGTTCAGGAGCCCAAACCAGCAAAGTCTCTATTTGACTTTTATTATTCATATTCTGACGAGGATGGAGCTGATCTATTTGTACCAACTGCACCAACAACGGAGGATCAAACTTTTAATCCTCAAATGAAGATCTTGGAGATTCCATTTCACAAATGTTTGAAGAAGATATACATGAGCCAATCATTTCACCAATATCAGAGGATGAAGACCTAAAATCTGACATATCGTTTCATCATCAGGTTGGCAATTTTGAAGCATGTATTTCACATATGACAGATGAAGAGCTGAATGCAGAAATTTTCAAATACATCTGTGAAGAAACGGTGGAGCAAGAAGCAGAGCAAATGGAGGAGCAAATGTCTGACCTTAATAAAGATCCAGAGCATTCAGGAGAAACATCGCTGTATCGGGGAGTACAAATCAAAGATATCGCCCAAAAGCTTGACAGAATGGAACTTCCATTCCAAGTCAAGCACCATACGAGACCTCCTGATTTTCTTTCTTTCTTTGCAGGAACCACTGGAGCAACAAGGAGCAAAAAGGTGGCACAAGCACTAAATGGGACAAAAAAATTTCTGCTACCTTACCGTTGGAAGAGACCCTTCAAAAGCAACGCTCACGGGATCGTCTTTAATCAGACGTCCAAAACGACGCTGAAACCTCCTTGATAGATAGATTTCGGTCACGTCTGGCTGAAGACAGAAAATTTAGCGCTAGCAGGGAGGCAACCCATGCAATTTGTTGTAATTTCTGTTTTCATATTTTGTGTATACATGTTGTAGAGTTTTAATTTTGTGTGTTATTTTTGTAGGGAAAAGCACAAACGGAGCATTTTAAGACAGAAGGAATGGTGTTTGGCAATCACAAATAGAGAGCTAATTCATTAGTGATGGCTGAGTAAGGAATGAAATCTTGAGACGCATCCTAATGAATTTATACTAAGCGAATGGTGTATTGCGTACACAATTCCGTTGCTTTGATTCGCTTTTCTGTTGTAATTATTTTTATTTTCGCCGACAAGATCTATATTTTTTGACTTTTCACGATTTATTTTAACGTTCATCTAATAATTGTCATTTGGCAGGTACTAGTGCTACTATTACTCACCCATTTTCAAGTTCTATAAATTCAGCTCTACATTTCTTTCTTCGATAAATCCAGATATACATTCAAATAAGAGAAAGAAAATGGAAGCAACCTCACAGCAGCGAGTCAAGCGAATTTGTGTTTTCTGTGGATCCAATTCTGGTAATAAACCAGAATTCATTGAGGCTGCAAATGAATTGGGGAGAGTCATAGCAGAGAAAAATATGCACATAGTATATGGCGGTGGCAATCTTAGATTAATGGGAAGTATTTCAAAAGTGTTGTTCAGGAGGGTGGCGGTCATGTTTTGGTATCATTCCAAAAACTTGGCGGACGAACACTTAATCGGACAAACAAACGGAAATGAACGCATCGTATCAGGTATGTCTGAACAAATCCAGGAAAATATCAATACTGCGGATGCGTTTATTGCATTACCAGGAGGGCTGGGAACGTTTGAAGAAATGTTCACAGTGGCATCATGGGCGCATTTGAACATTCATCGGAAGCCCATTGGGTTACTCAACATTGAACATTTTTTCGATTTCCTGTTTGTATTTCTTGCGGAAGCCAAAAGACATGAGTTCGTCACAAAATCAGTACAAGATATTTTCCTGACTGCAACAAAGGCCGAAGAATTAATTGACCAAATCCTAGCCTTTGAACCAAAATCGACCCCATTCTTTCCAAGTTGAGCTGGTCAGATAGCGATCGTGGTAAGAAGCGTAAATTGGACATAGATCTTAATCGGTAATTTTTCTATATTTCAGCTAACCAGGTTACGACCTCTTAACTCTCTTTTACTGTTTAAGACATTGAGGACAATGTCTCATTTAGGTTTGGGGGAGGGAATTAGTTGATTAATACCTTGTTTTTCTTTGTGTGTTTGTTTTTATATTTTAGTCCAAATTTTTTCGAAAAATACAAAAAAAAAATTGAAAAATTTTCAAAAATTACAAAAATATTTTGCATTTTTTGTGTTTTAATTTTGACTAAAAATGTGAATTGGTAAGAGATAGCTGAGTAAGGAGTTTCCACTCCTGAGACGTATCTCAAACCATTTTTGAAATAAATTAATTTTTGTTTATATCCTTTTAAATTATTTAATTTGTGAATTCTCCATAAAAATAACTAAAATGGATCTTCATATACTCAATTGACAGATATTATCAACATACATAGAAACATACGGACATGAGCTAAAATTGAAAAGTTTGTAATATTCAGTGCACTAGTTTAATTGGAGGAAACATCTCAAAAAGCAATGGAGTAAAAAAAAAAAACGTCTGAGATCCGAGTTATTAAGTCTGTAAGGGTGTTTTAACACCTAGTGCCCTAAAACCAACTGGTTTGGGAGTCACTGGCCTAAAGGTCGCTACATGGATCAAAGATGTTGCAAAAATATATATATCTGAAATCTGAGTAATTAAGTCTGTAGGGGTGTCATAACACCTGGTGCCCTAAAGCCAACTGGTTTGGGAGCCACCGACCCAAAGCTCGCTATATAGATGGAAGATATTTTATATAAATAAAAAAATAGAGAAAAAAATAAAAGAAAAAATCAGAAAAATCATTCCATTGCTGCAAAAAGGTGTGCATTCTGATAAAACTTTAGGACAAAAATATTACTCTCTTATCAACTGCACTTGTGACTGTTGTGGGCAAAAATGAGTTGTTTAATATTTTGTTTGCGGTGTATATGGAGAATGGTAATTATAATCGGAGAATTTACTTATTCGGTAATTTAGAAAGAAAGAAAACATCTAGTAACTTGGAGTAGAAGTTTCACATGTTTAGTCACTAACTTCTTTATTCTCTTTTCGATTGTCTTTTTGCTTTTGTGTGCATTAGTTTTACTACCTTTTTACTTTTGTAAAATGTTTGTGGGTATCATTGCTGTAAACCCTCACGAGACTACAACTCGTCCACTAGGGACACCTAGGGGTTTAAAGGCTTGTTGCATATGCTAAATGTAACCGTGATCCCTACGAAAGTGGCTTAGTTAATTTTATTTTTGTTATTTTATTTTGTGTTTTGCTCGAGGACTAGCAAAATGTTAGGTTTGGGGGTGTGATGAGTGGTATTTATATCACTATTTCCCACTCATTTAACCTAATATTTTGTATAGTTTCTCGGGTTTTGTGAACGTTTTGATGTGTTTTATTGTTATTTTACAGATAAATAAAGTTTGCAAAAGCATGAGAAGCAATTTGGGGCCAAAACAGTGAAAAATGGCAAAAAGGACATTTTGGTAAAAGTCCGCGTCGCGACGCCTAACGTGCACCAAGTCATGCTAATGTGCGTCGGGTTAACGGATCAGAATTTGAAAAGTTTGACTTTGCTAACGTGCGCCGTGCCACGTGTTACCATCACAAAAGATCTGCTAACGTGCGTCTGCCACATGTCATCATCCTAAGATGCCGACAATCATCGTCTACGCTAAAATGCACCTGCCACGTGTCAAAATCTTAGTGGATCACGCTAACATGCACCTGGACACGTGTCGCCATCACATGTTGCTGACATCAAAAAGTCAACTGCCGACATAACAGTGCCACGTGTCACGATCTCGCGAAGCCAAACAACACGTGTCGAAGATCAACGCGCGTCGCGAAGCTGGCTTGGCGTCGCGACGCCCAGACCCCACTGATGCCTATAAATTCAGCTCGACGTTTCAATTTCAGTTGTACCATTCTCTCTCATTTCTTTAATGTAAATAAGGAGTTTCTCTCTCTAGTTTCTTTATTTAAGTTTTGTAATTAAATTTAATTACGTTTTGTAATAATAGAATTTACTTTCTTTATTTTTACAGTTCTTACTATTCACCATGATGAGGTAACTTCCCCCTGCTAGGGTGAAAGGTAATTCTTTTACTATTGCTATTTAGATTAGTCTCCCTTTAATATAATATATAAACTATTTAAAATTTGACTTAAAAATGATACCGCCAGATTGGTCGGTTGGTAATTAATTTTAAATCTGGTTTAAACCTGACTAATCAAGGATACCGCCAGATTGGTCGGTTGGTAATTTAATTTTGGTTCCGCCTATATGCAGGTTAATTTTTGTTCCGCCTTTATGGCTGGTTTATTTTGGTTCCGCCTTTATGGCTGGATATGGACAAATATTATCGCCTTAATGGCTGGTTGGACTTAATTTGACTTAATCAGGTTACCGCCTATATGGCTGGTTGGAATATTATCACAAGTTATATATTATTTTATGGGAGACATCTAAAATAATAAATAATAAAAGTAATTCCTTTTACCTTAGCATTTCATTTTATTTTATTTTACTTTTCAATTTTTACTTTATCGCATTTTTACTTTCGGCATTTTTACTTTATGTCTTTTATTTTACCAGCCCTAGCTTGTGTTGTAACTAAGTTAGTTATGTATGGTTGTGATGAAATCTGATATCACCGGTTTATAACGGGGTTAGATTATAGTTGGGTAATTTAAAGATTTATTTATTGAGTCTTAATCTTAATGCTTTTTCATT
The DNA here is from genome assembly GCA_019454045.1 of Zanthoxylum bungeanum. Lineage (NCBI taxonomy): Eukaryota > Viridiplantae > Streptophyta > Magnoliopsida > Sapindales > Rutaceae > Zanthoxylum > Zanthoxylum bungeanum. The sequence continues at coordinate 8,084 of SKCR01051338.1, forward strand.
AACTGGCTATTAATAAAATTGAACTGGGAAACTTAAAATGAACTAGACATAGGGATTTTAAGTTTAAGACCTTAGACTCAATAGCCACGATCTTCCTTGAGGATAGATAACCCTTTAATAGATTTCCTTACAGGATAGGAATATACCTGTCGGGTGGGGGTAGCCAAATTAGAACTTAATCTTAATGAATCTAGGTAATTTGGTTGACATAGACATATGGTTCAATTGGATTATACTAGGTATTCTAATTGACCATCGAAAGAGGCTTTTACATAATTTAGTGTTCCAGGTTAATAAATCAATATATTACCCAACTTAAGATAACCACTTCATTTTTAAAATGATATTGGAAGAAATCACAACCCTATGTAGTTTTTAATATGAATTTTCTTAAAACCTACTTTCGAACAATTTTATTTACTTGTTTTTTAAATTTAGAATCGTCTCCATTTCAAATCAATCAAACAACCTGTTAGATACTAGTAATCATTTGACCTCATAAAATTAATAGCTTAGGTATTAAGTCCTCGTGGGATCGATACTTTTTATACTACTTGAACGATACGTACGCTTGCGTTATACGTGTGTGTTTACGCCGGTCAAGTTTTTGGCGCTGTTGCCGAGGATTTATTTATCTTTCACTATTAGTTTTAAGGTTAGATACCTTTACTTGTATCTAATTTTCTTTTTACTTATTGTTTTTATTTTCTTGTGTTTCAGGATCTCATAAACTTCATGAGACGAACCAGAAGCTCTGAACTACGACCGCTTGACCCGAAAATTGAAAGAACCATCAGACAGTTGAGAAGGGAAAGACGGGAAGGCCAAGAAGCTTTAGTCAACATGGAACCTGAACCTTTGGAGGTTGCACCACCAATTCCCATTCGAGACAGAACCATTCCGGTAGTTGACAGACTCATTTCATGTATTGTACTTCCTCTCTTACCAGCAAATGCAGGTGACATCAAAACTTGCATTCAGATGATTTAGCAGTCAGTGCATTTTGGGGGAAATGCAACTGAAGATCCTAATGCCCACATCACAACTTCCTGGAAGTTTGCGGTACTTTCAATTACAACCGAGAAGCTTAAGAGGCAATGAGACTGCGTGTTTTCCCATACTCCTTAAAGGACGGAGCTAAAGCTTGGCTACATTCATACCAGCAGGTTCTATCACAACTTGGAACACTTTAGCCACCAAATTTCTTGCAAAGTACTTTCCACCAGCCAGAACTGGAAATCTGAGGAATGACATCACATCCTTTGTACAACAAGAATCAGAAACTCTCTACGAAGCTGGGGAAAGGTACAAAGATTTGCTCCGGAAATGTCCTCACCAACTGCAGGAGAGAAAAGACTTCACCAACTCAACGAATGAGAGGAATTTCACCTACAGGCTTATGAGAATGCCAAATTGTACAAGGAAAAGACCAAAAAATGGCATGACCGAAAAATAGTGCACAGACAGTTGGAACCAAGGCAACAGGTGTGTTGTACAACTCGAGGTTGAAAATTTTCCCTAGAAAGTTGAAATTTAGGTGGTCAGGTTCATTTGTGATCACTCAGGTTTTACCTTATGGAGCGGTTGAGTTACTGGATCCCAATACCAATAACACATTCAAAGTTAATAGTCAGCGTGTCAAGCACTACTGGGGAGAATCATTTGAGCTACAAAAAGAAAGTGTCACACTTTCAGATCCAGCATAACGTTCAGGCAGTCACGTCTAGCTGACGACTTTAAACTTAGCGCTCGCAGGGAGGCAACCCATGCAATTTTTGTATATATTGAGATTTGGTGTGATTTAATTTGGTGTGTTTAGTTTTTGCAGATTAAGTCATTTCAGGATGGAAGAAGCTCTAGCAAATCTTCATAAGCAATTTCCTTCTCTCCCTCAAAAATTTCTGATGAAAGTTTACAAAGCTCGCTTGGAACAGATGAGACTATTAACAATTCACGGTGTTCCTAATGACATTCGTTGGGTAATTGAAGCACGAGTCTGATTGGCAGGTGAGTCTTCTGACTATTTTATTTCACATCTGCCTGGTTTTGGAAGAAGCACCTATGCAAAGAAACGTAGAGCTAAGCAAATGGGTGTTTGTTACAAATGTGTACGCTGGAATTGCAATACTCGTTGTCGTTCTTTAGGAATGGTGTCTGATAATCGCGAAGACAAAATTAAATTCATTAGGGATGGCTTGAGTAAGGAGTCTTTAGATGATATATCTTCGACTCTTGAGACGCATCCCAGTGGATATGTTCACATAGCCTTTCACAAATTACATACACATTTTCAAAAAGAAAGACAACAGTTAAGTCTTGGGAATCTGACTAAAAAAAGACCCCGTTTGCCAATTTATAAGAAAATTGGATGGGAAGCTTGTCCCTAACGCATAGACGTCAATCAAGCTGTAAATTTTTGTAAATATTATATCTCTTTGTCATTTCCTAATAATTGTGATTTGTTTTGTTGTTTTCTTTTTATTTTCTCCGACAGGATCCAGACCTTTTTGACTACCACGATTTATTTTACTATTAACTAATAATTGTCATTTGGCAGGTACTAGTGCTATTATTTTACTCACCCTTTTCAGGTGTTATAAATTCAACTCATCATTGCACTTTTGAAGACATCCAGAGTAAAACATGGAAGCCACTTCAAGAAGACGAGTTGTTGAAAACATCTGGTGTTTTGCGGTAGAAGTGTTGGTACTAAACCACAATACGTAGAGGCAGCACATGAATTGGGTCGAGTCTTAGCTGCAAGGAATATGCACTTAGTATATGGCGGAGGCAATCTTGGACTAATGGGGATCGGTTCAAAGGCCGTACATGAAGAAGGCAGTCATGTTTTGGGAATCATCCCAAAACCCTTGGCAGAAGCAAATCTTATTGAATCATCAAACGGAGAGGAACTGATCGTGCCAGGTATGTCTGAACGACTGGTAGAAATGATTAACCGTGCTGATGCTTTTATTGCTTTGCCAGGTGGCTTGGGTACATTGGAGGAAATTTTTATAGTACTATCTTGGGCGAACCTGAACATACACCAGAAACCAATTGGGCTGTTTAACGTTGATGGATTTTATGATTTTTTTTGTGTGTTTCTTGATGATGCCTGGAGAAATGGGTTCGTGTCAAAACCTTTAAAAGAACTCCTCTTTACTTCCAGAACTGCTCCGGATCTAATAGACCAACTCTTAGCATATGAACCACAAGTTGGACCCTATCCTTCAAAGATAAATTGGTCCGAGGACGATTGTGGTAAGAGGCGTCGTGTTAATCTGGATCTTAACGTTTAAATTCTTGTAGAATTTCAGCTAACCAGATATTATCTTCTAAACACTTCTTCTACTGTTTAAGACATTGGGGACAATGTCTCATTTAGGTTTGGAGGAGGGAATTAGTTGATTAGTACATTGTTTTTAGTTTGTGTGTTATTTTTATTTTTAGTCCAAAATTTTTCGAAAAATAAAAAAAAAATATCGATCCCACGAGGACTTAATTCCTACTGTTGTTATTAATTATTGATACTATTTATTTACAAGTATCTAATTATAGGGAGAAGGGAATTGATTGCTTTTGGTCGGTTGAATGTGGTTTTGCAAAATAAAATAAAGACAGACTCAAAAGAAAATACTAAGGAAAATAAAAGAAAAGACTCAAGGATCTAGGGTCGTGACTCCACACAATATTATTATAAAGATGAATTGATTCTCTTATTTATGTGTAATAAATCAGTTTGCTAACCTGGAACACGAAAATATTAAGTGTGGATATTGTGTTTCATCACTTCCCTATAATAAAATAAAATACTGGGGTTGAGGATCAACTTTTACTATTTATAATTTAGACAACTCCCTTATTATAATATAAAAATTAATCGTGATATTACCGACCAGCCATAAATGCGGTATCCTTATTAAATTAGATTTTAATTAAGACCGACCAACCATAAAGGCGGTATTATTATTTGTCCATAAACCAGCCATATAGGCGGTAATTATCTGTCACCTAAAGACCGACCATATAGGCGGTGCCACTTTATGTCAAATAAATAAAACCAGCCATTAAGGCGTAATGGTAATCTTTTTAATTTGAATTATAATTTCTATATTATAATTGAGGGAGATTAATCTAAATTAAAATAATAAAAGCTTCACCCTTCCCCAGTGGAAAATTAACTACAAAACATAAAAGAAAGGAGAAGAAGAAGAACTACTATTATTATTACTACTGAAAATTAAAATAATAAATTAAATATTATTTATATTTACAAAAAACTAGATGCAATCCTCTAAAAACAGGGAAAAACTCCCAACGAAAATATGCAAAAGCCTCTATCGATGGTCAGACGCAAATACCCAGTATAACCCAATTGAACCATATGTCTATGTCAACCAAATTACCTGGATTCATTAAGATTAAGTTCCAATTGTGGCTACCCCCGCCCGACAGGTATATGTCTATCCTGTAAGGAAATCTATTAAAGGGTTATCTATCCTCAAGGAAGATCGTGGACTATTGAATCTAAGGCTGAAACCTAAAATCCCTATGTCTAGTTCATTTTAAGTTTACCATATCAATCTTATTGGTGATGAGACAACAAGAAGCATTAAGCTTAAGACTCAATAAACAAACTAAAGAACTACCCATAAAAAGAAAATCAATTATTAAGTGTGGATATTGTGTTTCATCACTTCCCTAGAATAAAAATAAAATACTGGGGTTGGGGATCCACTTTTACTATTATAATTTAGACATCTCCCTTATTATAATATAAAAATAATCGTGATATTACCGACCAGCCATGAAGGCGGTATCCTCATTAAATTAGATTTCAATTAAGTCCGACCAGCCATAAAGGCGGTATTATTATTTGTCCATAAACCAGCCATATAGGTGGTAATTATCTGTCACCTAAAGACCGACCATATAGGCGGTGCCACATTATGTCAAATAAATAAAACCAGCCATTAAGGCGGTAATCTTTTTAATTTGAATTATAATTTATATATTATAATTGAGGGAGATTAATCTAAATTAAAATAATAAAAGCTTCACCCTTCCCCAGTGGAAAATTAACTATTAAACATAAAAGAAATGAGAAGAAGAAGAACTACTATTATTATTACTACTGAAAATTAAAATACATAAATTAAATATTATTTATATATACAAAACTAGATGCAATCTTCTAAAAACAGGGAAAAGCTCCCAAGGAAAGCACACCAAATGAAGTGAAGAGGAGCTGAATTTATAGGCATTTTGGAACCAGCGTCGCGACGCCAAAGGCTTGGCGTCGCGATGCCAAGACGCGTCTTAGGTCAGCACAAGTTGACCACGCGTGTTCTGTCGGCAGAACCAGGTGGTGACACGTGTCACGCGGTGAAGGTGGTGCAATGAGAAGACGAAACGTGGCACACGGTGATTGGCTGAGCTTTCGGTCCAATGAAAATCTGACACGTGGCACGCGCTTAGGATTGGTCCAATGAGAGATTAATACGTGGTAGCATGTGATTCGCTGGTGATTCGGTCCATTAAGAAATCGAAACGTGGCACGCGCTTGCTTTGGTCCAATGAGATTTCGACACGTGGCAAATGGCGCATTTTAGCTGATCTTTGTGATGATGACACGTGGCACGGTGCACGTTAGCAAGGTCGGCGCACGTTAGCAAGTCCAATTCTCAGATTCTGACACGTGTCCCTCGGTGCACGTTAGCATGTCCGGCGCAAGTTAGGCGTCGCGACGCGTAGGATCCTGGCGTCGCGACGCGGCCAAATTACGAATTTTCCTTTTGTCATTTGTTCTCTATTTTGGCCCCAAATTACTTCCAATGCTTTCCCAACTTTATTTATCTGCAAAATAACACAAAACACATCAAAATGTTCACAAATCCCGAGAAACTATACAAAATATTAGGTTAGATGAGTGGGAAATAGTGATATAAATACCACTCATCACACCCCCAAACCTAACATTTTGCTAGTCCTCGAGCAAAACTAAAATAAAATAACATAATTAAAATTAACTAAGCCACTTTCGTAGGGATCACAGTTGCATTTAGCATATGCAACAAGCCTTTAAACCCCTAGGTGTCCCTAGTGGACGAGTTGTAGTCTCGTGAGGGTTTACATCAATGATACCCACAAACATTTTACTAAAGTAAAAAGGTAGTAAAACTAATGCACACAAAAGCAAAAAGTCAAGCGAAAAGAGACTAAAGAAGTTAGTGACTAATCAGGTGAAACTTCTACTCCAAGTTACTAGTTGTTTCCTTTCTTTCTAAATTACTGAATAAGTAAATTCTCCGATTATAATTACCATTCTCCATATACACAGCCAACAAAATATTAAACAACTCATTTTTGCCCACAACAGTCACAAGTGCAGTTGATAAGAGAGTAATATTTTTGTCCTAAAGTTTTATCAGAATTCACACATTTTTACAGCAATGGAATAATTTTTCGGATTTTTCTGATTTTTTCTTTGATTTTTTTCTCTATTTTTATTTATTTATAAACAATATATTCCATCTATGTACGAGTGTTGGGTCGGTGGCTCCCAAACCAGTTGGCTTTAGGGCACCAGGTGTTAAGACACCCCTACGGACTAATTACTCAGACTTCAGATATATATATTATTCGGCAACATCTTTGATCCATGTAACGAGCTTTGGGCCAGTGACTCCTAAACCAGTTGGTTTTAGGACACTAGGTGTTAAAACACCTTTACAGATTTAATAACTCGGATTTCGGTTTTTTTTTTTTTTACTCTATTGCTTTTTGAGATGCTTCCTCCAATTAAACTAGAGCACTGAATATTACAAACTTTTCAATTTTAGCTCATGTCTGTATGTTACTATGCATGTTGATAATACCTGCCAACTGAGCATATGAAGATTCATTTTAGTCAGTGTTAAGGAGAATTCACAAATTAAATAATTTAAAATGAAATAAACAAAAACTAACTTGTTTCAAAAATAGGTTTGAGATACATCTCAGGAGTGGAAACTCCTTACTCAGCTATCTCTTACCAATTTCACCTTTTTAGTCAAAATAAAAACGCAAAATATTTTTGTAATTTTTGAAAACTTTTCAATTTTTTTTTTATATTTTTCGAAAAATTTTGGACTAAAAATTAAAAAAACACAAAAACTAAAAACAAGGTACTAATCAACTAATTCCCTCCCCCAAACCTAAATGAGACATTGTCCTCAATGTCTTAAACAATAGAAGAATAATTTAGAATGTCGTACCTGGTTAGCTGAAATTCTACAGGAAATTAAAGGTTAAGATCCAGATTAATCCGACGCCTCTTACCACGATCGTCCTCGGACCAATTTATCTTTGAAGGATAGGGTCAACTTGTGATTCATAGGCTAAAAGTTGATCTATTAGATCTTGAGCAGTTCTGGCAGTGAAGAGGAGTTCTTTCATAGGTTTTGACACGAACCCATTTCTCCGAGCATCATCAAGAAACACACAAAGAAAATCATAAAATCCTTCAACGTTGTACAGTCCAAGTGGTTTTTGGTGTATGTTCAGGTTCGCCCAAGATAGCACAATACAAATTTCCTCCAATGTACCCAAGCCACCTGGCAAAGCAATAAAAGCATCAGCACGATTAATCATTTCTACCAATCGCTCGGACATACCTGGCACGATCAGTTCCTCTCCGTTTGATGGTTCAATAAGATTTGCCTCTGCCAAGGGTTTTGGGATGATTCCCAAACCGTTACTGCCTCCTTCACGTACAACCTTTGAAACGATCCTCATAAGTCTAAGATTGCCCCCACCATATATTAAGTGCATATTCCTTGCAGATAAGACTCGACCCAATTCATGTGCTGCTTCTACGTATTGTGGTTTAACACCAACACTACTACCGTAAAACACACAGATGTTTTCAACTCGTCTTCTTGAAGTGGCTTCCATTTTTTTTATGTATTTCTTTCTCAAATCAGGATGCCTTCCAAAGTGCAATGACGAGCTGAATTTATAGTACCTGAAACGGGTGAGTAATAATTGCACTAGTATCTTCCAGAGGACGTTTGTTAGCTAAACAACAAAAGAAATCGTGAAAGGTCAAAAAGTCTGGATCCTGTCTACGAAAATAAAGATAATTACAACAGAAAATCAAATCAAAGAAATAATTAAGGCAACAGAATTGTGTACGCAATACGCCACTCGTTTGGTATATAAATCCATTAGGATGTGTCTCAAGATTTCATTATTTACTCAACAATCGCTAATAAATTGGTTCTCATCTTTGTGATTGCCAAACACCATCCTTTATGTCTTAAAATTCTCCGTTTGTGCTTTTCCCTACAAAAATAACACACAAAATTAAAAACTCTACAACATGTATACACAAAATATGAAAACAGAAATTACAACAAATTGCATGGGTTGCCTCCATACTAGCGCTAAATTTTTCGTCTTCAGCCAGACATGATTGAAATCCATCTGTCAAGGAGGTTTCAGCGTCGTTTTGGATGTCTGATTAAAGACAATCCCATGAGCGTTGCTTTTGAAGGGTCTCTTCCAACGGTAAAGTGGCAAAAAGAATTTTGTCCCATTCAGTGCTTGTGCCACCTTTTTATTCTTTGTTGCTACAGTGGTTCTTGTAAAGAAAGAAAGAAAATCATGAGGTCTTGTATGGTGCTTGACTTGGAATGGAAGTTCCATTCTGTCAAGCTTTTGGGTGATTTCTCTAAATTGTACTCCCCAAAACAGTGATATTTCTTCTGAATGCTCTGGATTTTCAATTTGGTCAGACATTTGCTCCTCCATTTGCTCCACATTTTCTTCACAGATGTATTTGAAAATTTCTGCATTCAGCTCTTCATCTGTCATCTGTGAAATGCATGCTGCAAAATTATCAACATAAGGATGTAAAGAAATGTCAGATTTTAGGTCTTCATCCTCTGATCTGGGTGAAATGATTGGCTCAGGTAGATCTTCTTCAAACATTTGTGCAATAGATGCTCCAAGATCTTCATTTTGAGTATACAGAATTCCATCCTCATTTGTTGGTGCAGTTGGTACAAACAGCTCATCTTCTTTGTCAGAGTCAGAATCTGAATAATAAAAATCAAATAGAGGCTTTGCTGGTTGGGCTCCTGAACTGATACCTCTGGTTGTTGACACTGCTCAGCCTCCTCCTCTGTTAATGTGTCATTATGAAATGATTGGTACTCGAAGGCTTCATCAGTGTCATCTGAAAATGGTTCTTGAGGTATGTAGCTCTGGTTTTCTGTTAATTGTCTCATTTGATCTGTCATATTCTGAATGGATGCTGATTGTCTCTGAATACTTTCGAGTTGATTCTGGTATGTTTCAAGCATCGTATCCAACTCTTCGCCTCATTTCTTGAACCAATCTTTGAGCGTGTCAATCATCTGATCTTCTTCTGATGGTTCTGATTGTTGATGAAGATCGTAGGTAGATGGTGGATAAGATGGAAAATGTGATGTCTCTTCGTACCTTGAATGATTCCAATAATTCTGCCATTCTGAAATATATATACATTGATCGCTCGGGTGGTTACCATAACAAATTACACATCTCCCCATTTCATTCTGTTGAGCAAATGTAGCATTGCTTGGTTCTGGCATCCAGTGATAATTGTTGGGCTGGACAACAGGCCTCAGAAAATCGGACTGTTGCTCCCAGATGTGGGTTGTATCTTCTTGTAAAGCTCGTAATCTCTCAATCTCCCAGTAGTGTTCCATTTTTCAACCACTTGAAATAAAAGAAAGAAAGAAAAATTACAGATAAAAAAAAATAGATACAAGTAAATTAGATAGCTTCAAAATTAATAACTCAAGGAAAATAAGTCCCCGGCAACGGCGCCAAAACTTGACCGGCGTAAACACACACGTATAACGCAAGCGCACATATCGTTCAAGTATTATAAAAATAACGAATTGTGTACGCAATAGTCAGGTTTAAACTAGATTTAAAATTAATTACCGTTCCGACCAATCTGGCGGTATCCTTTTTAAGTCAAATTTTAATTTGAATTATAATTTATATATTATAATGAGGGAGATTAATCTAAATTAAAATAATAAAAGCTTCACCCTTCCACAGTGGAAAATTAACTACAAAAATAAAAGAAATGAGAAGAAGAAGAACTACTATTATTATTACTACTGAAAATTAAAATACATAAATTAAATATTATTTATATATACAAAACTAGATGCAATCCTCTAAAAACAGGGAAAAGCTCCCAAGGAAATCACACCAAATGAAGTGAAGAGGAGTTGAATTTATAGGCATTTTCTGGAACCGGCGTCGCGACGCCAAGACGCGTCTTTGGTCAACACGGGTTGACCACGCGTGTTATGTCGGCAGAATCAGGAGGTGACACGTGTCACGCGATGAAGGTGGTGCAATGAGAAGACGACACGTGGCACACGGTGATTGGCTGCGCTTTCGGTCCAATGAGAATCTGACTCGTGGCACGCGCTTAGGATTGGTCCAATGAGAGATTAACACGTGGCAGCATGTGATTCGCCGGTGATTCGGTCCAATAAGAACTCGACACGTGGCACGCGCTTGCTTTGGTCCAATGAGATTTTGACACGTGGCAGATGGCGCATTTTAGCTGATCTTCTGTGATGATGACACGTGGCACGGCGCACATTAGCAAGGTCGGCGCACATTAGAAAGTCCATTTTCTCAGATTCTGACACGTGTCCCTCGGCGCACGTTAGCATGGCCGGCTCACTTTAGGCGTCGCGACGTGGATAAATTACCGAATTGCCTTTTTCGTCATTTTTCACTGTTTTGGCCCCAAATTGCTTCCACTGCTTTCCAAACTTTATTTATCTGTAAAATAACAATAAAACATATCAAAACGTTCACAAAACCCGAGAAAACTATACAAAATATTAGGTTAAATGAGTGGGAAATAGTGATATAAATACCACTCATCACACCCCCAAACCTAACATTTTTCTAGTCCTCGAGCAAAACACAAAATAAAATAACAAAAATAAAATTAACTAAGCCACTTTCGTAGGGGTCACGGTTGCATTTAGCATATGCAACAAGCCTTTAAACCCTTTGGTGTCCCTAGTGGACGAGTTGTAGTCTCGTGAGGGTTTACAGCAATGATACCCACAAACATTTTACAAAAGTAAAAAGGTAGTAAAACTAATGCACACAAAAGCAAAAAGACAAGCGAAAAGAGATAAAGAAGTTAGTGACTAAACATGTGAAACTTCTACTCCAAGTTACTAGATGTTTTCTTTCTTTCTAAATTACCGAATAAGTAAATTCTTCGATTATAATTCCATTCTCCATATACACAGCCAATAAAATATTAAACAACTCATTTTTGCCCACAACAGTCACAAGTGCAGTTGATAAGAGAGTAATATTTTTGTCCTAAAGTTTTATCAGAATTCACACTTTTTTGCATCAATGGAATAATTTTTCGGATTTTCTGATTTTTTCTTTGATTTTTTTTCTCTATATTTTTTATTTATATACAATATCTTCCATCTATGTAGCAAGCTTTGGGTCGGTGGCTCCCAAACCAGTTGGCTTTAGGGCACCAGGTGTTAAGACACCCCTACGGACTTAATTACTCAGACTTCAGATATATATATTTTTGCAGCATCTTTGATCCATGTAGCGAGCTTTGGGCCAGTGACTCCCAAACCAGTTGGTTTTAGGGCACTAGGTGTTAAAACACCCTTACAGACTTAATAACTCGGATCTCAGACGTTTTTTTTTTACTCCATTACTTTTTGAGATGCTTCCTCCAATTAAACTAGAGCACTGAATATTACAAACTTTTCAATTTTAGCTAATGTCCGTATATTTCTATGTATGTTGATAATACCTGTCAACTGAGTATATGAAGATCAATTTAGTCAATTTTATGGAGAATTCACAAATTAAATAATTTAAAATGATATAAACAAAAATTAATTTATTTCAAAAATGGTTTGAGATACGTCTCAGGAGTGGAAACTCCTTACTCTTTTTATCTATACCAATTTCACCTTTTTAGTCAAAATAAAAACACAAAAAATGCAAAATATTTTTGTAATTTTTGAAAATTTTTCAATTTTTTTTTTGTATTTTTCGAAAAATTTTGGACTAAAAAATAAACAACACACAAACTAAAACAAGGTATTTTCATCACTAATCCTTCCCCCAAACCTAAATGAGACATTGTCCCCAATGTCTTAAACAGTAAAAGGAGAGTTAAGAAGGTCGTACCTGGTTAGCTGAAATATAGAAAAATTACCGATTAAGATATATGTCCAATTTACGCTTCTTACCACGATCGCTATCTGACCAACTCAACTTGGAAAGAATGGGGTCGATTTTTGGTTCAAAGGCTAGGAATTGGTCAATTAATTCTTCGGCCTTTGTTGCAGTCAGGAAAATATCATGTACTAATTTTGTGACGAACTCATGTCTTTTGGCTCCGCAAGAAATACAAACAGGAAATCGAAAAAATGTTCAATGTTGAGTAACCCAATGGGCTTCCGATGAATGTTCAAATGCGCCCATGATGCCACTGTGAACATTTCTTCAAACGTTCCCAGCCCTCCTGGTAATGCAATAAACGCATCCGCAGAATTGATAATTTCCTGGATTTGTTCAGACATACCTGATACGATGCGTTCATCTCCGTTTGTTTGTCCGATTAAGTGTTCGTCCGCCAAAGTTTTTGGAATGATACCCAAACATGACCGCCACCCTCCTGAACAGATTTTGAAATACTTCCCATTAATCCAAGATTGCCACTGCCATATACTAGGTGCATTTTTTTCTCTTCTATGACTCTCCCCAATTCTTTTGCAGCCTCAATGAATTCTGGTTTATTACCAGAATTGGATCCACAGAAAACACAAATTCGCTTGACTCGCTGCTGTGAAGTTGCTTCCATTTTCTTTCTCTTATTTGAATGTGTATTTGGATTTGTCGAAGAAAGAAATGTAGAGCTGAATTTATAGAACCTGAAAATGGGTGAGTAATAGTAGCACTAGTATCTGCCAAATGACAATTATTAGATGAACGTTAAAATAAATCGTGAAAAGTCAAAAAATATAGATCTTGTCGGCGCGAAAATAAAATAATTACAACAGAAAAGCGAATCAAAGCAACGGAATTGTGTACGCAATACACCATTCGCGTAGTATAAATTTATTATGATGCATCTCAAGATTTCATTCCTTACTCAGCCATCGCTAATGAATTAGCTCTCCTCTTTGTGATTGCCAAACACCATTCATTCTGTCTTAAAATGCTCCGTTTGTGCTTTCCCTACAAAAATAACACACAAAATTAAAAACTCTACAACATGTATACACAAAATATGAAAACAAAAATTACAACAAATTGCATGGGTTGCCTCCATGCTAGCGCTAAATTTTTCGTATTCAGCCAGACGTGACCGAAATCTATCTGTCAATGAGGTTTCAGCGTCGTTTTGGACGTCTGATTAAAGACGATCCCGTGAGCGTTGCTTTTGAAGGGTCTCTTCCAACGGTAAGGTAGCAGAATTTTTTTGTCTCATTTAGTGCTTGTGCCACCTTTTTGCGTAAACAGACACATATAACGTAAGCTTACGTTTCGTTCAAGTAGTATAAAAATATCGATCCCACGAGGACTTAATTCATACTGTTGTTATTAATTATTGATACTATTTATTTACAGGTATCTAATTATAGGAAGAAGAGAATTGATTGCTTTTGGTTGGTTGAATGTAGTTTTTTTGCAAAATAATAAAAACAGACTCAAAAGAAAATACTAAGGAAAATAAAAGAAAAGACTCAAGGATTTAGGGTCGTGACTCCACACAATATTATTATAAAGATGAATCGATTCTCTTATTTATGTGTAATAATTTAATTTTTAACCTGGAACACGATGATATGCAAAAGCCTCTTCCGATGGTCAGACGCCTATATCCCGTATAATCCAATTGAACCATATTCCTATGTCAACCAAATTACCTGGATTCATTAAGACCAAGTTCCAATTATGGCTACCCCCCCGACAAGTATATTCATATCCTGTATGGAAATTTATTAAAGGGTTATCTATCATCAAGGAAGATCGTGAGCTATTGAATCTAAGGCTGAAACCTAAAATCCCTAAGTCAAGTTCATTTTAAGTTTACCACATCAATCTTATTGGTGATCAGACAATAAGAAGCATTAAGCTTAAGACTCAATAAACAAACTAAAGAATTACCCATAATAAAGAAAATTAATTATAAAGTGTGTGGATATTGTGTTTCATCACTTCCCTAAAATAAAATAAACTGCTGGGGATAGAGAATCTACTTTTAGAAATCTCAAATTATTATAATATGGAAATTGCCAATATTATCTAATTAAGTTGAACCAGCCATAAAGGCGGTGTTATTATTTATCCATAAAACCAGCCATATAGGCGGTAATTATCTGTCACCTAAAGACCAGCCATATAGGCGGTGTCACATTATGTTACATAATTAAAACCAGCCATTAAGGCGGAATCAACTTTTAATTCATATTACTATTTCCATATTATAATTAAAGTGAGATTAATCTACCTTTACTATTTATAATTTAGAAATCTCCCTTATTAAAATATATAAATATGTGTGATATTTACCAACCAGCCATATAGGCGGTATCCTGATTAAATCAAATTAATAATTAAATATCAACCGACCAACCAGGCGGTATCCTCATTAAGTCAGGTTAAAACCAGTTTAAAAATAATTACCAACCGACCAATATAACGGTATCATTATTAAGTCAGGTTTTAAATAATTTATATATTATAACTAAGGGAGATTAATCTAAATTATAAAAGTAAAAACACTTCACCTTTACCCCAACAGAAATTTAACTATAAGACATAAAAGAAAAGAGAAGAAGAAGAACTATTATTACTACTGAAAATTAAAATACATAAATTAAATATTATTTATTTTTACAAAAACTAGATGCAATCCTTTAAAAACAGGGAAAAACTCCCAAGGAAAGCACACCAAATGAAGTGATGAAGAGCCGAATTTATAGGAAAAATTTGGTGCCGGCGTCGCGACGCCAAGCCAGCGCCGCACGGCGCATTGATCTTCGACACATGTTGCTTGGCTTCGCGAGATCGTGACACGTGGCACTGTTATGTGGGCAGTTGACTTTTTGATGTTGGCAACATGTGATGGTGACACTTGTCCAGGCACATTTTAGTGTGATCCATTGATATTTTGACACGTGGCAGGTGCATTTTAGCATAGATGATGATTGTCAGCATCTTAGGATGATGACACATGGCAGGCGCAAGTTAGCAGATCGGCTGTGATGGTGACACGTGGCACGGCGCACGTTTACAAAGTTAACTTTTCAGATTCTGACCCATTGACCAGGCGCACATTAGCAAGAACTCGGCGCACGTTAGGCGTCGCGACGCAAAGGGTTTGGACAATTTACCAAAATGCCATTTTTGCCAATTTTCACTGTTTTGCTCCAAATCACCTCCAGAATGTCCTGAACCTTTATTTATCTACAAAATATCACAAAACACATCAAAATATTCACAAAACTCAAGAAACTATACAAAATATTAGGTTAAATGAGTGGGAAATTGTAAATAAATAAAGTTTCAGAACATTCTAGAGGTGATTTGAAGCAAAACAATGAAAATTGGAAAAAGGACATTTTCGTAATTTTGGGCGCGTCGCGACGCGCAAACCCTTTGCGTCGCGACGCCTAACGTGCACCAAGTCATGCTAATGTGCGCCGGGTCAACGGGTTACAATTTGAAAAGTTTGACTTTGCTAACGTGCACTGTGCCACGTGTCACCCTCACAGAAGATCTGCTAACGTGCGCCTGCCACGTGTCATCATCCTAAAATGCCGACAATCATCATCTATGCTAAAATGCACCTGCCACGTGTCAAAATCTCAGCGGATCACGCTAACATGCACCTGGACACGTGTCGCCATCACATGTTGCCCACATCAAAAAGTCAACTGCCGACATAACAGTGCCACATGTCACGATATCGCGAAGCCAAGCAACATGTGTCGAAGATTAACGCGCGTCGGGATGTTGGCTTGGCGTAGCGACGCGCACCCCTTACCCGAGCCTATAAATTCAACTCGAATTTTCAGTTTTAGAAGTACCATTCTCTCTCATTTCTTTGATGTAAATATGGAGTTTCCCTCTCTAGTTTCTTTAATTTAAGTTTTGTAATTAAATTTTAATTACGTTTTTTAATAATAGTAATTTACTTTCTTTATTTTTACAGTTTTTACTATTCACCATTAGGAGGTAACTTCCCCATGCTAGGGTGAAAGGTAATTCTTTTACTATTGCTATTTAGATTAGTCTCCCTTTAATATAATATATAAACTATTTAAAATTTGACTTAAAAGGATATCGCCAGATTGGTCGGTTGGTAATTTAATTTTGGTTCCGCCTATATGGCAGGTTAATTTTGGTTCCGCCTTTATGGCTAGTTTATTTTGGTTCCGCCTTATGGCTGGATTATGGACAAATATTACTGCCTTAATGGGTGGTTGAACTTAATTTGACTTAATCAAGTTACCGCCTATATGGCTGGTTGGTAATATTATCACAAGTTTATATATTATTTTATGGGAGATATCTAAAATAGTAAATAGTAAAAGTAATTCCTTTTACCTTAGCATTTCATTTTATTTTATTTTACTTTTTTACTTTACCGCATTTTTACTTTCGGCATTTTTACTTTATGTCTTTTATTTTACCAGCCCTAGCTATGTGTTGTAACTAAGTTAGTTATCTAGGGTTGTGATGAAATCTAATATCACCGGTTTATAAGGGGTTAGATTATAGTTTGGGTAATATAAAGATTTATTTATTGAGTCTTAATCTTAATGCTTTTTCATTAACTGGCCATTAATAAAATTGAACTGGGAAACTTAAAATGAACTAGACATAAGGATTTTAAGTTTAAGACCTTAGACTCAATAGCCCACGATCTTCCTTGAGGATAGATAACCCTTTAATAGATTTCCTTATAGGATAGGCATATACTTGTCGGGCGGGGGTAGCCAAATTGGAACTTAATCTTAATGAATCTAGGTAATTTGGTTGACATAGACATATGGTTCAATTGGATTATACTAGGCATTTGTAATTGACCATCGGAAGAGGCTTTTACATAATTTAGTGTTCCAGGTTAATAAATCAATATATTACCCAAATTTAAGATAACCACTTCATTTTTAAAATGATATTGGAAGAAATCACAACCCTAGGTAGTTTTTAATATTGAATTTTCTTAAAACCTACTTTCGAACAATTTTATTTACTTGTTTTTAAATTTAGAATCGTCTCCATTTCAAATCAAACAAACAACCTGTTAGATACTAGTAATCATTTGACCTCATAAAATTAATAGCTTAGGTATTAAGTCATCGGGAGATCGATACTTTTTATACTACTTGAACGATACGTACGCTTGCGTTATACGTGTGTGTTTACGCCGGTCAAGTTTTTGGCGCCGTTGCCGGGGATTTATTTATCTTTCACTATTAGTTTTAAGGTTAGATACCTTTACTTGTATCTAATTTTATTTTTACTTATTGTTTTTGTTTTCTTGTGTTTCAGGATCTCAGAAACTTCATGAGACGAACTAGAAGCTTTGAACTTCGACTGCTTGACCCAGAAATTGAAAGAACCATCAGACAGTTGAGAAGGGAAAGGCGAGAAGGCCAATAAGCTTTAGTCAACATGGAACCTGAACCTTTGGAGGTTGCACCACAATTCCCATTCGAGACAGAACCATTCCGGTGGTTGACAGACTCATTCCTTGTATTGTACTTCCTCCCTTACCAGCAAATGCGGGTGACATCAAAATATGCATTCAGATGATTCAGCAGTCAGTACAGTTTGGGGGAAATGCAACTGAAGATCCTAATGACCACATCAGCAACTTCCTGGAAGTTTACGGCACTTTCAATTACAACCGAGAAGCTGAAGAAGCAATGAGACTGCGTGTTTTCCCATACTCCTTAAAGGACAGAGCTAAAGCTTGGCTACATTCACTACCAGCAGGTTCTATCACAACTTGGAACACTTTGGCCACCAAATTTCTTGCAAAGTACTTTCCACCAGCCAGAACTAGAAAGCTGAGGAATGACATCACATCCTTTGTACAACAAGAATCAGAAACTCTCTACCAAGCTTGGGAAGGTACAAAGATTTTCTCCGGAAATGTCCTCACCATAAGATTCCAAAATGGCTTCAAGTCCAAACATTATATAATGGACTTTCTGGAATAATGAGAACCACAATCGATGCTGCTGCTGGAGGAGCTTTAATGGTGAAATGAGAAGATCAAGCCTGGGAACTAATAGAAGAAATGGCCAACAACAATTCCTTGTGGCCAACAGAAAGGAGCATGATATAAAGAATTACAGGAATTTACGAAAGTGGAGCCAATACAGCAGTCAACGCCAAGCTAGATCAGATATGCAAATTCATGGAGACTCTTACCACTGGATCCACAAGTTCACCATATGGAGGAGCACCAGAACTAAACCAACTTGAAGAGACGATGAATTATGTCAACAATTTCAACAGACATGGGAACAATCCATATTCCAACACCTACAACCAAGGGTGGAGAAATCATCCTAATTTCTCATGGAGCAACAATTCAGGGCAAACAAACTATCCACCACCTGGATTCCAGCAACAGAACAAAAGCCAGGAGTTTGAAAAAGAACCAGAAATGAAAGAATGGATTGCAGAGATGTTCAAAAAGCAACAAGCAGCATATGAAGCTATATTTCAAAGCCAATCTGCTTCTATCAAAGCATTGGAGAATCAGATTGGACAACTGGCCACTGCTCAGAGTTACAGACCACCAGGAAATCTTCCCAGCAATACAGAACCAAATCCAAGGAACCGAGGGAAGGAGCAATGTTAAGCCATCACCTTGAAAAGTGGTACTGAAATCAACAAAGATGTTGGAATCAAGGCAACCATTGAAGATGTTCCAAAAGAAGCAGAGTAACAAATGGAGGAAAAAGAAGCAAAGGAAAAAGAAGCAAAGGAAAATGAACAAATCACTCCACCTCCACATTTTCCTCAGCGTCTTCAGAAAAACAAACTGGACAAGCAGTTTGCTCGATTCCTGGAGGTTTTCAAAAAGCTGCACATCAACATCCCATTTGCAGAAGCCTTGGAAGAAATGCCTAGTTATGTCAAATTCATGAAAGACATTCTTTCACGAAAACGGAGATTGAGAGACTACGAAACAATAGTATTAACGGAAGAATACAGCGCCATCATTCAGAGGAAACTTCCCCCAAAGTTGAAAGATCCCGGTAGTTTCACTGTCCCATGTACCATTGGAGAACATTACATCGGTAAGGCTTTATGTGATTTAGGAGCTAGTGTTAATTTGATGCCTTTTTATTTACAGGAAACTGCAGATTGAAGAAGCAATGCCTACCTCAGTTTCATTGCAACTTGCTGACCGAACACTCGCATTTCCAAGAGGTGTTGTTGAAGATGTGCTGGTCAAAGTAGACAAACTAATTCTCCCCGCAGATTTCATCATCCTTGACATGGAAGAAGACAAAGAAATACCAATCATTCTTGGGAGACCATTCTTGGCTACAGGTAAAAATGTGATTGATGTGCAAAAATGAGAACTGACCATGAAAGTGCAGGACCAAGAAGTGACCTTTAATGTTTTCAAAGCCATGAAATTCCCGAGCGATGAAAAGGAAGAAGAATGCTTCAGAGTTGATGTTGTTGATAGTATCATTCAAAATACTGAGCCAAATCCCACAGATACACTTGAAGCTTGCATCACCAATATGACTGACAGCGAGCTAGATGCTGAAATCCTGGAATGTATCAACTACCTTGACAAACCATTCTGATTCAAAGCAACACCACCAGTTGAAATCTTGGAACTGCCAAAGAAAGATCGAATCAAGCCTTCAATTGAAGAACAACCACAGTTGGAGCTGAAGTTACTTCCGAGTCATCTCAGGTATGCATTTCTTGGAAACTCTTCTGAATTACCTGTTATTATTTCTTGCTCACTAACATTGGAGCAGGAAGAAAAGCTACTAAGAGTGTTACGAGAGCACAAGAAAGCCATTGGCTGGACTATCATAGACATTTGAGGCATTAGTCTATCATTTTGCATGCATAAGATCCTGATGAACGTTGAGTACAAACCCACAGTGGAACATCAATGGAGACTCAATCCAATCATGAAGGAAGTCGTGAAGAAAGAAATCATCAAATGGTTAGATGCTGGCATCATTTACCCCATCTCAGACAGCAGTTGGGTAAGTCATATGCAGTGTGTGCCGAAGAAAGGAGGAATTATTGTGGTTACCAATGAAAAGAACGAGCTAATCCCAACAAGAATGGTGACTGGATGGAGAGTATGCATGGACTACAGGAAGCTGGACAAAGCCACGAGGAATGACCATTTTTCGCTACCATTCATTGACCAGATGTTAGACAGATTGGCGGGACATGAATTCTATTACTTTCTTGATGGATATTCAGGGTACAATCAGATTGCCATCGCACCAGAAGATCAGGAGAAAACCACATTTGCATGTCCCTTTGGTACTTTTGCTTTCCGCAGGATGCCATTTGGATTATATAATGCCCCTGCCACATTCCAGTGTTGCATGATGGCCATATTCTCAGACATGCTGGAGTAGAGTATGGAGGTTTTTATGGATGACTTTTCTGTGTTTAGAGATTATTTTGACCATTGTTTGCAAAATTTGGAACATGTGTTACAAAGGTGCGAAGATACAAACCTGGTACTCAACTAGGAGAAATGCCACTTCATGGTGCAGGAAGGCATTGTTCTTGGACATCGGATCTCACAAAAGGAGATTGAGGTAGACAAAGCAAAGATAGAGACATTTGAAAAACTACCTCCTCCAACATCAGTTAAAGGTATTCAAAGTTTTCTTGGACATGCATGTTTTTACAAGAGATTTATCAAAGACTTTTCCAAAATTGCAAAACCTCTTTGCAATCTTCTGGAGAAAGATGTGCCTTTCAACTTCACCAAAGAGTGCCAGGAAGCTTTTGAGATCTTAAAACAGAAGCTGGTTTCTGCCCCCATCATAGTAGCACCAGACTGGACCCTTCCATTTGAGGTAATGTGCGATGCTAGTGATTTTGCTGTAGGAGCAGTTTTGGGACAACGCAAAACAAATATTTTCCACACCATTTACTACTCCAGCAGAACTCTGAATGAAGCTCAACTCAACTACACAACCACTGAAAAGGAGTTGCTTGCAGTTGTGTTCGCTTTTGACAAATTATGCTCTTATCTGTTGGGTCCCAAAGTGGTGGTCTACAGAGATCATTCAGCAATCAAATATCTGATCACGAAGAAAGATGCCAAACCTAGATTAATCTGTTGGATACTTCTTCTACAAGAATTTGACGTGGAGATTCGAGACAGGAAAGAGACAGAGAATCAGGTGGCAGATCATCTATCGAGGCTCAAGAATGGAGAAACAGCTGACAAAGATCTGTCAATCAAAGAAAATTTTCCAGATGAACAGCTATTTGCCATGAAACAATAGGAAGTCCATTGGTATGCTGACTATGTCAACTACATTGTGTCAGGAAAATGGCCGTTGGAATGGACAACTCAGCAATGGAAGAAGTTCTTAAAAGAAGTCAAGCATTATGTCTGGGATGAGCCGTACCTGTTTAAACAGTGTGCTGATCAATTATTGAGACGATGTGTTCCACAGGAGGAGGTCAACAGTGTTCTGCAGCACTGTCATTCATCATCATATGGCAGACACTTCAACGGAAACAAAACTGCAGCCAAAGTCCTTCAATCAGGTTTGTTCTGGCCCACTGTTTTTAAAGATGCTTATCTTTTTGCTTTTCAATGTGACAGGTGCCAGAGAACGGGAAATATTTCCAGGAGAAACGAAGGACCGTTGCAAAATATTCTAGAAGTGGAAATATTCGATGTGTGGGGTATAGATTTCATGAGACCCTTTGTTCCATCATTCGGAAACCTGTACTTTCCACCAAATTTCTTGCTGGCTGGTGGGGTAAATGATGCCAGCATCTAACCATTTGATGGGTTATGCTTAACTGGTTTCATTAAGCTTGTTGAGCCAAAGCCAAGGCTTAGTTGATTCAGAGGAAAAGGTTAGGTAATATATTGGATATATTGGCATATATTGGATATATGTTTCGGACTTGGAGGTCCACCTACTGGATCTAGGAATTGGATGGGATCCAATTGATCTTAGAGATCTACCTAGTTAAGTTTCATACAATTTGTTGGCCAAAGTCAAGGTTGTGTGTTATTTAACAGGATTCTAGCCCACTAGGAAATTAGGTTTCCCGAGTACTCCACAGAGGGTTAGAGGCTCACCGAAAAATAGTGGGAGACAAGTATTAAATTTACAATTTCATTTAGATACTTGCCAATACGTGCTCATTTTATTTTTCATCATTAAAAATTTATATATATTAGTTGGACTAATATTCAATTGTTGTTTTAATTGAACAGTTGGACTATTTTCAAACTACTTCATTTATAGTTGGTTATATAATTGGATTATAGTAATCAATATATTTGAATTTAACCAATCAAATTGTAATTAATTATATAGTTAGACTATAGTAATCATTACATTAGATTGTACCCGAAATCGTTGATTGGATAGTTGGACTATTGGAATCAAGATAACTGAAAGATTAGCATTTAAAACATAATCCTGAGTGAAAATATCTTTAAGCGGCTTCAATTTTCAAATTGGGAATAGAACCTCAGGATAATCCTTGGAGCCAAGAAGTTACTTTATTTGATAAAGTGACATCTCGGGCCTGAGCCCGGAGTTGAGCAAATAGTGGAGCATGAGCTTTGGAAGACTTATGGTGATGATAACTTTAGTGCTCAATCTGTTATGCTTTCCGCATTGACTCCTTATTTTCTTCGTCAGAACTAAGGATTAGATCCTTATAGTATGATATTGAAATTGAAGGATCTTCATAGATCTATCCTTAGATCTTAGAAGTACTAATTTCAATAGAAAACTCTTGGAGAGTTAATGGCTATGCTCAAGGAGACAGAGCCAGAGCTTGCAAAAGGGCAAAAAGCGCAAGACGCATCTTACTCCTACATCCCAGAAGGTCTAGGCTTGGCTGAAGACTTCTAGGGGTGTGAAAAGGGGCAAAGGCAAAATCGTCACAGTCTTTTGGGAAGACAAATGACATATCCCAAGATGTCTGCCTAGATTATGGCAAACAAGGTTACTGGAAGCATGACTGCCGTATGGACAAGGCAGACATGAAGGAAGTGAAGAGGGACAAGGCTCTGGTTTCATGTATGTTTGTTATAAACATGTCCAATGCTGGTTTTAAAATTGGATTTTAGATACCGGATATGGTACATAAATATATGTACTGATGTGCGGGTGTAGACAACAGAACCTGGGCGATGTTGTTCTAGGCTCGCGGCCTAGTTGGGAAGTACGAAATAACATGGAGTCGCCACCCGGTGTGAACCGGGACAAAGATTTAAGGCCGCACTCACCCCTCGCAAGGGAAGACCTCAAACCGTTGGGTTCGGAATGGTCCCTTACTTATGTCACTTGTGATGATATAATTTGTGCAATGAACTAACCAAGTCTACTCAATAATCATGCCCAAGGGTACTTAGATCTAACATGCTTTCATCCAAATAATTCCACGCAATGTAACACAACAAGCATATTGAACCATTAAATCAACATGTATAAATTATTACCCAAACGCATCATAATCTAAGAACATGCGTAAAGAACAACCTAAACATGCTTTAACAAATAAATAACAAACTAAATTAAACCATGCTTTAAATAATAAACAAACGGCCTAGAACTATGACATGCTCAAATACAAATTTGGATGAGATGAGATACGTGTATCTTAAGTGGTACGTGGCATTGTATCCCGAGTGCAGACCATACTACCGTCCATTCGGAATCCGCTATGGAATTTACGTCTGGGTTTCCATTCGATATACCACAAAAGGGAACACATATCCCGCTCATCCAACAATCACATCATGCCTCAAACGACTCTCATGCAATCATATATCAAAATAAATAAAACAAAAATAAAGAAGATAAGTAAAAAATGTGCCCTCAGGTCTAACCTCTTTTGTCAACTAAGAAAGGGCGTTACACGTCCGTTGGAAGGGTGAATGATCCGCAACTCTTTTGGTTCACTAATTCAACGTCTTTCCTCGTTGTTTTGCTGTTCGGGCTGCTGTTTTTTACTCCGTTTCGCTGCTGTTTTGCTGCTGTTTTTAGGTTACTGTTTTTGGTTATTTAAGGGACTGTTTTGGTGGTTTTTGGAGGCTAAGGGGGCTGTGGTTTTTTGGACTGTTTTGGGGAAGCTTTTGGGACTGTTTTTAGTGCAGTTTTTAGGGCTGTTTGGGGGTTAATGTGCGGCTGAACTGGGCTGGCAGTGAGGGTTAATGTGCGAGAGGGCTGAGTAGTTGGCGAGAAGGGCTTGTGCTTGTGCCAGGCGTTAATTAATGTGTGTGAGGGCTGGTAGCGTGAACTTGTGGATTATGGCGTGCAACTGCGATGAGTGGGTTGTGGCGTGCAGCTGTACGTGGAGCAGGGTTGTTGGGCGTTGAATTGTCTATTGGCGTTAAGGGCAACGAATTGAAGGACTGTGAGTGGGGTGCTGGGCTGATGGGCGTTGGTCAGACGTGAGTGGCGTGGGGCTTTTGATGATGAGTTGAAGGGGAAGTTACGTGGGTGATATGCTAGGTCAGTTGCGTGAAGAACCAAGGCTGCTACGTGTGGAGCAGGCTGAGTGAAGGCAAATTGCCTGAGGTGATCTGTTGAAGGAAGCTTTTGATGCGTGGAGGGGGCAGTGGGTTTATGTGGCTTCTAGAGGGTTTAGTTTGTGAACGGGCAGTGAATTCTTGGGTTATTTTCTTTGTATTTTTTTGTTATTGTGAGATTAAGTTGGCCAGGGTTTGAATTGTGTGGAGAATGGTTATTTTTATAGGCCAAGGGAGGGGATTTACCTTGTTGGGAAAAGAATAGGATTTGTGTATTAATTAGGGATATCTTTTAATTTAGTATGTGATAAGGAAATCTTTTAATTTAGGGAAGTGATTTATGTATTCTTTTTAGTTAAGGATATGATTTATTTAATTTAGGAAGGTGTTTTATTTAAATTAGGAATTTAATTTAATTTAATTTCAAGTTCAATTTAATTGGTGAATGTGATTTAATTTAATTTAAGTTTAATTTTAATTGGTTTTAATTATTTAATTTGTGAGATGTGTTTTAAATATTTTAATTATTTAATTTGTGAGATGTGTTTTAAATGGGTTTGGTGTGTTTAAAAACAGAGGTCCAACAAGCGAACCCGAAGCGAAACAAGCGAGTTAAATCTGACAAAATGCTAATTTCCAACTTTACCCTTCCAACGTCCATTTCCCGCGGCTTTCACAACTAAAGAGGTAGTGTCTCCATACGAGACTCATCATCGGTCTGATATGCAAAAATACAATGCCTACAGTCGCCCCCACTTTGATGGGACTTGTGCAGTGGTGACAATGACAATCCTATCAAAGTACGTGCAATGCATTTTTACTTACCTGGCTCGCCTGCTGTCACCTGGTCTGCCTGCTGTGCTGAGTTGATAGTGCTAAACCCCGTACCTAGGGCATCGCGGTTGTGTCTCCGTACCTAGAGTGCCGCAGTGATGATGTTGGTTGTCTGGATGCTAACCCCGTACCTAGGGTGTCGCAGTGACGTCTCCGTACCTAGAGAGCCACAAATGTCTGAATAGTCCACATGCCGTTCCTGGCGTGCTAACCCCGTACCTAGGGCGTCGATGTGGTCTGAATGCTAACCCCGTACCTAGGGTGTCGCAGTGACGTCTCCGTACCTAGAGAGCCACAAAATGTCTGAATAGTCCACATGCCGTACCTGGCATGCTAACCCCGTACCTAGGGCGTCGCTGTGGTCTGAATGCTAACCCTGTACCTAGGGTGTCACAGTGACGTCTCCGTACCTAGAGAGCCACAAAATGTCTGAATAGTCCACATGCTGTACCTGGCGTGCTAACCCCGTACCTAGGGCGTCGCTGTGGTCTGAATGCTAACCCCGTACCTAGGGTGTCGCAGTGACATCTCCGTACCTAGAGAGCCACAAAATGTCTAAGTGCTACCCCGTACCTAGGTGTCGCGGTGACGCCTCCGTACCTAGAGTGCCACAAATGTCTGAGTGCTAACCCCGTACCTAGGGTGTCGCGGTGACGCCTCTGTACCTAGAGTGCCACAATGTTTGAGTGCTAACCCCGTACCTAGGGTGTCGCGGTGACGTCTCTGTACCTAGAGAGCCACAAATGTCTGAATGCTAACCCCGTACCTAGGGTGTCGCGGTGACGTCTCTGTACCTAGAGAGCCACAAATGTCTGATGCTGATAATGATGTGGGCCTCGCCCCCAGAGTGCCATACCCGGCGTGCCATTCTCGGCGTGTCCATTCCCGGACTATATCTCTATTCTCGGAGTGCCATTCCCGGCGTGCCATTCTCGGCGTGCTCATTATTGAGATGTCCATTCCCGGACTATATCTCCATTCTCCGAGTGCCATTCCCGGGGTGCCATTCTCGGCGTGCTCATTCTTGAGCTGTCCATTCCCGGACTATATCTCCATTCTCGGAGTGCCATTCCCGGCGTGCCTTTCTCGGCGTGCTCATTCTTGAGCTGTCCATTCCCGGACTATATCTCCATTCTCGGAGTGCCATTCCCGGCAGAACTGATCTGATGTGATGTGGGCCTCGTCCCCAGAGTGCCATACCCGACCAAACTAATGTTAATGCCGATCTTCCATTCTCAGAGTGCCATTCTCGGCGTGCTCATTCTCGGGCTGTCCATTCCCGAACTATATCTCCATTCTCGGAGTGCCATTCCCGGCGTGCCATTCTCGGCGTGCTCATTCTTGAACTGTCCATTCCCGACTATATCTCCATTCTCGGAGTGCTATTCCCGGCAGAACTGATCTGATGTGATGTGGGCCTCGCCCTCAGAATGCCATACCTGGCAGAAACTGATCTGATGTTATGTGGGCCTTCCCCCAGAATGCCATACCCGGCAGAAACTGATCTGATGCTATGTGGGCCTCGCCCCCAGAATGCTATATCTGGCAGGACTGATCTGATGTAATGTGGGCCTCGCCCCCAGAATGACATACCCGGCAAGACTCATACTGATAAAGATGTGGGCCTCGCCCCCAGAGTGCCATACCCGCAAGACTGATACTGATGCTAATATGGGCCTCGCCCCAAACTGATGCTGATGTGGGCCTCGCCCTAAACTGATGCTGATGTAGGCCTCGGCCCTGGGATTCATTCCAAATTCTGACGACATGGGCCTCGGCCCTGGGATTCATTCCAAATTCTGAAGACGTGGGCCTCGGCCCTGGGATTCATTCCTGGATTCATTCCAAATTCTGACGACGTGGGCCTCGGCCTTGGATTCATTCCCTGGATTCATTCCAAATTCTGATAAGGTGGTCCTCAGCCCTGGGATTCATTCCCTGGATCCATTCCAAATTCTGACGATGTGGGCCTCAACCCTGGGATTCATTCCAAAATCTGACGATGTGGGCCTCAGTCCTGGGATTCATTCCAAAATCTGACGATGTGGGCCTCAGCCCTGGGATTCATTCCAAAATTCTGATGATGTGGGCCTCAGCCTTGAGTTGATACTGATGTAGGCTTCGCCCCAAAACTGAAACTGATGTGGGCCTTGCCCCAAAACTGATACTAACGTGGGCCTCACCCCAAACTGATGTGGGCCTCGTCCCAAACGGATATTGATGTGGGCCTCAACCCCGGGACTCATCCCCAAACGAATACTGATATGGGCCTTGCCCTCATGCTGACTCTAATGTGGGCCTCGCCCCATGCTAATACTGATATGGGCCCCTCCCCAAACGGATACTGATGTGGGCCTCGCCCCCATGTTGATACTGATATGGGTCTCAGCCCTAGGACTCATCCCCAAAATTACTACTCATATGTTGCTGATTCTGGTTGGCTTGTCTTTGCCGCTTTCTCTTTTTCTTCTTTGAAACCTGTGAAAAACAAAACAAACACAAAAAAGAATGCAAAATATGTTACGTGTATGCATGCATGCATGAATGATTTTCCTATCCCGCTGGGTTAGGTTTTCCGCCAGTTCTCCAGGTGATTGCTCGGCCTTCTCTCTAGTCTCATGACCCAATATCTTGTTATGTCCCTGATTCACGATGTAGTAGACTGGTCGCCCCCAGTCTTAATTTAGCTTTCTGCTCTCTGCTGTTTGTACTTGATCAATATGAACCACATGGTGGGGCCTTCCATATCATCATGCTATATCACATTCTACGAAATAGTCCCAATAGTTATACATATCATTGTCCTCAAAGAATGCTCAGTAATGAAATCAGAGAACCTTCAAAACACTCAATGCAACTCAAATCCAAGTCTTTGAATAAATGATCTATGCCAGACTCAAAGTGTGTGTGTGCAAAGGTTCCTTCGCAGATTCATCCCTAGGTAAGCTAACTCAATGATTTCGTCAATAATCGGGATCGATGGGTCAAACCAACCTAGATGTCTCAATTATGCCTGCAATTGCTTTTTTTGTGCTCAATGTGGTATGATTTTCTTTTTCTTTTATCTCTTTCTTTTTTTTCTTTTCATTTTGAACTTCTTTTTTCTCTTTTTTTTTTTTTTTTTTTTTCTTTTTCTCTTTTTTTTTTCAACACACCTACCCTTTAAGGTAGCATTTCTCCTCATGGTGGTCCTAATACTCGCCCATGGGTAGCTTCACGCTTATTGGTTATTGGTGGTTCAATTCTTTTCTTTAGAGACTTTTCTTTCATTTTCAACTATACCACACATCATAACATAAGCAAATCAAGATAGACATCTAAGCAAACGGTCATTCACCGACCTACAATTTCTTCAACTAGTCACCTTGCTAACTGCTCAGGTTTTCACCGTTAAGAACCTATAGTGAAGTGCTTACGAGTCTATCATAGATCAATCACTCAAAGTATCAGATAAAAGTACATCAAGAGTTTATCGTTTCTAAGGTTTCACCTTAAAGCAATCAATTTCATCATCGGACTTATGTCTAACTATCAAAGACTAAAAACAAACAACATTTTTCTTTTCTTTTCTTTTTTTATTTTTTGTTTTTATTTATTTATTTATTTATTTATTTATTTTTTTAAGGCCCCTCAATGGTCTTTCTATCTCTGCCGTAAATCTCTCTGTTTCTCGGTTTCCTTTTCTCCAATATCCATGTTTGCTAAACTCTTCTTTGACAAGTCTTCTTTTTCGTAACCCAACGAATATCTATGATGGCTTTTAAGACACGGGGGTTAACATGATGCATATATGCATGAGATGCATATGATGTATGAGACACAATATGCATGGGGTTATCAAAAGCATAAAGGGTGGCCCCTATAGGTCATACAACTATGTTCACATGTGGGTTTACAGCAGTGTGGACAAAGGCTCTCGTTTGACGAAGGATTACCCACAACTAGGACTCCCCACTCAAGGGTTCAAGCGACCAAGTGAGTGCACCTTTTTTATACCTTACGGTATGTGCCAACGAGTTACAGTGTGTGACTAACTGTCGAATGGATTTCTCGTTGTAGATTCCCCAGAGGGAGGGTGGAGCGAGGCTCTCTTAAGTACCCAAGCCCCTTAGGCTCTTATCGCTTGGTGTCAGGAATAACAACGAGTCCTCCAAACTAGTCTGTCACAACAAGCTACAAGTAATGGTTATCTCGGTGTCTTCACAGCTTTTCCTTATAAAAAGGTATTGAGTGAAGGAAGACATCGAACCATTACCTAGCCTTAACAATGCCTTTGATTACACCCCTTTCAACTCATTATAGAACCAATTATACACACACACAAGACATGATTTCGGGGCTGATTCAAATATCCCCAGTGGAGTCGCCAGACTGTAGACAACAGAACCTGGGCGACGCTGTTCTAGGCTCGCGGCCTAGTTGGGAAGTACGAAATAACATGGAGTCGCCACCCGGTGTGAACCGGGACAAAGATTTAAGGCCGTACCACCCCTCACAAAGGAAGACCTCAAACCGTTGGGTTCGGAATGGTCCCTTACTTATGTCCCTTGTGATGATATAATTTGTGCAATAAATCAACCGAGTCTCCTCAATAATCATGCTCAAAGGGTACTTAGATCTAACATGCTTTCATCTAACCAACTCCTAATCTAAGTTTGCATGCTTGAAAGTAAATCATAAACGGTAAACACACAATAGAACACAACGAGCATATCAAACCATTCAATTGAAATAAACGAATAACTATTTGAATAAACAAAACTAAGCAACCTATCATGCATAAAACTAACATTATCATGCTTTAAACAATAAATAAATAACCTACGAACTATAACATGCTCAAAACAAATTGGATGAGACGAGATACGTGTATCTTAAGTGGTACGTGGCATTGTATCTCGAGTGCAGACCATACTACCGTCCATTCGGAATCGGCTATGGAATTTACGTCCGGGTTTCCATCCGATATACCACAAAAGGGACACATATCCCGCTCATCCAACAATCACATCATGCCTCAACGACTCTCATACAATCATATATCAAAATAAATAAAACAAAAATAAAGAAGATAAGTAAAAAATGTGCCCTCAGGTCTAACCTCTTTTGTCGTCTAAGAAAGGGCGTTACACGTCCGTTGGAAGGGTGAATGATCCGCAACTCTTTTGGTTCACTAACTCAACGTCTTTCCTCGTTGTTTTTTCTGTTCGGGCTGCTATTTTTTACTCCGTTTCGCTGCTATTTTGCTGCTGTTTTTAGGTTACTGTTTTTGGTTGTTTAAGGACTGTTTTGGTGGTTTTTGGAGGCTAAGGGGGCTGTGGTTTTTTGGACTGTTTTGGGGAAGATTTTGGGACTGTTTTTAGTGCAGTTTTTATGGCTGTTTTGGGGGTTAATGTGCTGCTGAACTGGGCTGGCAGTGAGGGTTAATGTGCGAGAGGGCTGAGTAGTTGGCGAGAAGGGCTTGTGCTTGTGCCAGGCGTGAATTAATGTGTGTGAGGGCTGGTAGCGTGAACTTGTGGATTATGGCGTGCAACTGCGATGAGTGGGTTGTGGCGTGCAGCTGTACGTGGAGCGCAGGGTTGTTGGGCGTTGAATTGGCTATTGGCGTTAAGGGCAACGAATTGAAGGACTGTGAGGGGGTGCATGGGCTGATGGGCGTTTGGTCCAGGCGTGAGTGGCGTGGCTTTTGATGATGAGTGAAGGGGAAGTTAACGTGGTGATATCTAGGTCAGTGGCGTGAGAACCCAGGCTGCTACTGATGAGCGAAAATATATCAATATTTACCGCCCCTTTTACTTAATATTTTGTTTAGTTTCTCGGGTTTGATGAATGTTTTGATGTGTTTTAGTTTATTTTGCAGATAAAATAATATCGGGACTCAATGAAATCATTTAGGACGAAATGTGGATCAAATAAGGGCAATTATTGGACTTGATATATTAATTTTGGAGATTGGAAATTTGAAAGGGCGTTTTGACGAAGTGCAGTTTTGGAAATTCCAGTTTTGCACATCTGTCGTATGTTGGGCATAACTTTTTACTCAGATATCGGATTGAGCTGATTCAAGTTCCAGATTAAAGAAGACTCAAAGATCTACAACTTTGAAAGAGAAAATATTTTCGAATTCTGAAGATTTCATGACCGAAATTGATGAACCATCCAGAAGTGTGTGGAGTGTAATTATTAAAAGTCATTATCAATCATTTTCAAAGCAAAATATTAATTAATTAATAATTAATAAAAATTATCAAATCAACACCAAACAAGATAAGAAATTATTGGAGCAATTATGGATTTGGTGGAGTAATTAGTGGAGAAATTAATAATGTAATTGGTGGAGAAATTGATTGATGATTTGATGGTGGCAAAATTTTGCCTATAAATACCAAGCCATTTCATTTGTAAAATTCATACTTTCTTCTTTGAAATTCTTAATGAATAAATAAGAAGATTGTATCTAGTTTGTTTATTTTTAGTTTTCAGTAATTAATTTTCAGTTTCGCACTTTCTTTTCTTTACTTTTCAGTTTTTACTTTCCGCAATTTACTTTTACGCACAGTACTTTTCTTTCTTTAATTTTTCAGTTTTTACTTTTCAGTAATGAGGAGGTAATTTCCCAAGCTAGGGTGAAAGGTAATTCTTTTACTGTTACTATTTAGATTAATCTCCCTTAAAAATAATATATTCACTATTTAAAATACTGATTAATAAGGATACCGCTATATTGGTCGGTTGGCAATTCAATTTAATCTGGTTTAAACCTGACTAATCAAGGATACCGCCAGATTGGTCGGTTGGTAAATTTATTTTGGTACCGCCTTTATGGCTGGATTATGGACAAATATTACCGCCTATATGGCTGGTTGGACTTATTTGACTTAATCAGGATACCGCCAGATTGGTCGGTTGGTAATATTATAACAAGTTTATATATTATTTTATGGGAGATTTCTAAATAAGTAGTAGTAAAAGTAATTCCTTTTACTTAGCATTTATTTTACTTTTTACTTTATGTCTTTTACTTTTCAGTATTTTTACTTTATGTCTTTTATTTTTCAGTTTAGTCCTAGTTATGTGTTGTAACTAAATAGTTATCTGGGGTTGTGATGAATTTCAATATCACCGGTTTATAAGGGGTTAATTTATAGTTTGGGTATATAAAGATTTATTTATTGAGTCTTAATCTTAATGCTTTTTCATTAATTGGCCATTAATAAAATTGATCTGGTAAATCTAAAATGAACTAGACATAGGGATTTTAGGTTTCAGCCTTAGACTCAATAGCCCACGATCTTCCTTGAGGATAGATAACCCTTTAATAGATTTCCTTACAGGATAGGAATATACCTGTCGGGCGGGGGTAGCCATAATTGGAACTTAATCTTAATGAATCCAGATAATTTGGTTGACATAGACATATGGTTCAATTGGGTTTACTGGGTATTTTGTCTGACCATCGACAGATGCTTTCGCATAATTTCGTGTTCCAGGTTAATAAATCAATGTTTTACCCATCTATATAATAATCACTTCATCTTAAAATGGTATTGGAAGAAATCACAACCCTAGATCTTTGTGTCTTTTGTATTTTCTTTAGTATTTTCTTTTGTCTTTTTATTTATTTATTTATTTAGTAAAGCCATTCAACCAATCAAACAAACAATATCTCTCTTATCCATTTAATTAGATATTTGTAAATAAATAGATTCAACAATTAATAACAACAGTAGGAATTAAGTCCTCGTGGGATCGATATTTTTATACTACTTGAACGATACGTGCGCTTGCGTTATACGTGTGTGTTTACGCCGGTCAAGTTTTTGGCGCCGTTGCCGGGGACTTATATTTCTTGAGTTATTAATTTTGAAGCTATCTAATTTACCTGTATCTAATTTTCTTTATTTTTATCTGTAATTTTTATTTCTTTCTTTTATTTTCAGGTGGTTAAACAATGGAACACTATTGGGAGATTGAAAGATCAAGAGCTTTACAAGAAGATACACCCCAAATCTGGGAGCAACAGTCCGGTTTTCTGAGGCCTGTTGTCCAGCCCAACAATTATCACTGGATGCCAGAACCAAGCAATACCACATTTGCTCAACAGAATGCAATGGAGAGATGTGAGATATGTGACGGTAACCACCCAAGTAATTATTGCGAGTACAACTACAATCCAGGGTGGCAGAGCTATCAAAATCCTTCATGGTACGAAGAACCATCATACTTTCCATCTTATCCACCATCCACCTACTATCCTCAACAAAAACCAGAACCATCAGAGGAAGAACAATTGATTGATATGCTCAAAATTTTTTCCAAGAAACGAGACGGAAAGTTGGATACAATGCTTGAAACAAGCCTGAAGCAACTTGAAAGTATTCAGAGACAATCAGAATTCATTCAGAGGATGACAGATCAAATGAGACAATTAACAGAAAACCAGAACTACATACCTCAAGAACCAGTTTCAGATGACACTGATGAAGCCTTCAAGTACCTAGAAATCCACAAAGACACTTCAACAGAGGAGGAGGCTGAGCAGTATCAACAACCAGAGGTATCAGTTCAGAATCCGAATCGGTAAAGTCTCAATTTGACTTTTATTATTCAGATTCTGACGAAGATGAAGCTGATCTTTTTGTACCAACTGCTCCAACAACGGAGGATCAAACTTTCAATCCTCAAAATGAAGATCTTGGAGCATGCTTTACCATGATGTTTGAAGAAGATCTATCTGAACCATCCATTCCAGTCATATCAGAGGATGAAGACCTAATGTCAGAAACATCTTTGCATCCTCTGGTTGACAATTTTGAAGCATGTATTTCACAGATGACCGATGAAGAGCTGAATACAAAAATTTTACAATTCATCTGTGAAGAAAATGTGGAGCAAGAAACAGAGCAAATGAAGGAGCAAATGTCTGACCTTAATAAAGATCCAGAGCATTCAGGAGAAACATCGCTGTTTTGGGGAGTACAAATTAAAGATATCAACCAGAAGCTTGACAGAATGGAATTTCCATTCCAAGTCAAGCATCATACGAGACCTCCTGATTTTCTTTCTTTCTTTGCAGGAACCACTGGAGTAACAAGGAGCAAAAAGGTGGCACGAGTACTGAATGAGACAAAACTCTTTTTGCCACTTTACCGTTGGAAGAGACCCTTCAAAAGCAACGCTCACGGGATTGTCTTTAATCGGACATCCAAAACGACATTGAAACCTCCTTAACAGATGAATTTCAGTCACGTCTAGCTGAAGACGAAAAATTTAGCGCTAGCAGGGAGGCAACCCATGCAATTTGTTGTAATTTGTTTTCATATTTTGTGTGAACTTTTTAATTTTGTGTGTTATTTTTGTAGGGAAAGGCACAAACGAAGCATTTTAAGACAGAAGGAATTGTGTTTGGCAATCAAAGATGAGAAACAATTCATTAGCGATGGCTGAATAAGGAATGAAATCTTGAGACACATCCTAATGAATTTATACTAAGCGAGTGGCGTATTGCGTACACAATTCCGTTGCCGTAATTATTGCTTTGATTCGCTTTTCTATTGTAATTATCTTTATTTTCGTAGACAGGATCCAGACTTTTTGACCTTTCACGATCTCTTTTGTTGTTTAGCTAACAATCGTCCTTTGGAAGATATTAGTGCTATTATTACTCACCCTTTTTCAGGTACTATAAATTCAGCCCGTCATTGCACTTTTGAAGGCGTCCAGAGTTGAAAAAGAAATACAAAAAAAAAATGGAAGCCACTTCAAGAAGACGAGTTGAAAACATCTGCGTGTTTTGCGGTAGTAGTGTTGGTACTAAGCCACAATACATAGAAGCAGCACAGGAATTGGGTCGAGTCTTAGCTGCAAGGAATATGCACTTAATATATGGCGGAGAAATCTTGGACTTATGGGGATCGTTTCAAAGGCTGTACAGGAAGGAGGCAGTCATGTTTTGGGAATCATCCCAAAACCTTTGGCAGAGGCAAATCTTATTGGTTCATCAAACGGAGAGGAACTGATCGTGCCAGGTATGTCTGAACGACTGGTAGAAATGATTAACTGTGCTGATGCTTTTATCGCTTTGCCAGGTGGCTTGGGCACATTGGAGGAAATTTTTATAGTTCTATCTTGGGCGAACCTGAACATACACCAGAAACCGCTTGGACTGCTTAACGTTGATGGATTTTATGATTTTCTTTGTGTGTTTCTTGATGATGCTCGGAGAAATGGGTTCGTGTCAAAACCTATGAAAGAACTCCTCTTCACTGCCAGAACTGCTTCGGATCTAATAGACCAACTCATAGCCTATGAACCACAAGTTGACCCTATCATTTCAAAGATAAATTGGTCTGGGGACGATCGTGGTAAGAGGCGTCGGGTTAATCTGGATCTTAACCTTTAATTTCCTGTAGAATTTCTGCTAACCAGGTATTATCTTCTAAACTCTTCTTCTATTTTTAAGATATTGGGGACAATGTCTCATTATTAGGTTTTAGAATTATAGAACCTAGTTTTTTTCTTTTTTTTTTTTTTATTTTTTTTATATGTCAAATTTTTCGAAAAATTTTTCGAAAAATACAAAAAAAATTGAAATTTTCAAAAATTATAAAAATATTTTGCGTTTTTGTGTATTTTATTTTTATTCCGACTAAAAAGGTGAAATTGGTGAGAGATAGCTGAGTAAGGAGTTTCCTCCACTCCTGATACGTATCTCAAACCTATTTCGAAACAAGTTAATTTTTGTTTATTTCATTTTGAATTATTTAATTTGTGAATTCTCCTTAAAACTGACTAAAAATGAATCTTCATATGTTTAGTTAACAGATATTATCAACATATATAGTAACATACGGACATGAGCTAAATTGAAAAGTTTGTAGTATTCAGTGCTCTAGTTTAATTGGAGGAAGCATCTCAAAAAGCAATGGAGTAAAAAAAAAAAAAAAAAAAAAAAAAAAACGTCTGAGATCCGAGTTATTAAGTCTGTAAGGGTGTTTTAACACCTAGTGCCCTAAAGCCAACTGGTTTGGGAGTCACTGGCCCAAAGCTCGTTACATGGATCAAAGATGCTGCAAAAAATATATATATTTGAAGTCTGGGTAATTAAGTCTGTAGGGGTGTCTTAACACCTGGTGCCCTAAATCCAACTGGTTTGGGAGCCACCGACCCAACACTCGCTACATAGATGGAAGATATTGTATATAAATAAAAAATAGAAAAAAAAAATCAAAGAAAAAAATCAGAAAAATGAGAAAAATTATTCCATTGCTACCAAAAGGTGTTAAATCTGATAGAACTTTAGGACAAAAATATTACTCTCTTATCAACTACACTTATGACTGTTGTGGGCAAAAAATGAGTTGTTTAATATTTTGTTGGTGTGTATATGGAGAATGGTAAAAATAATCGGAGAGTTTACTTATTCTGTAATTTAGAATGAAACAAAACAACTATTGACTTGGAGTAGAAGTTTCACCTGATTAGTCACTAACATCTTTATTCTCTTTTCGCTTGTCTTTTGCTTTTGTGTGCATTAGTTTTACTACCTTTTTACTTTTGTAAAATGTTTGTGGGTATCGTTGCTGTAAGCCCTCACGAGACTATAACTCGTCCACTAGGGACACCTAGGGGTTTAAAGGCTTGTTGCATATGCTAAATGCAACCGTGATCCCTACGAAAGTGGCTTAGTTTAATTTTAATTTTATTTTGTTGTTTTGCTCGAGGACTAGCAAAATCTTAGGTTTGGGGGTGTGATGAGCGGAAAATATATCAATATTTACCGCCCCTTTTACTTAATATTTTGTTTAGTTTCTCGGGTTTGATGAATGTTTTGATGTGTTTTAGTTTATTTTGCAGATAAAATAATATCGGGACTCAATGAAATCATTTAGGACGAAATGTGGATCAAATAAGGGCAATTATTGGACTTGATATATTAATTTTGGAGATTGGAAATTTGAAAGGGCGTTTTGACGAAGTGCAGTTTTGGAAATTCCAGTTTTGCACATCTGTCGTATGTTGGGCATAACTTTTTACTCAGATATCGGATTGAGCTGATTCAAGTGCCAGATTAAAGAAGACTCAAAGATCTACAACTTTGAAAGAGAAAATATTTTCGAATTCTGAATATTTCATGACCGAAATTGATGAACCATCCAGAAGTGTGTGGAGTGTAATTATTAAAAGTCATTATCAATCATTTTCAAAGCAAAATATTAATTAATTAATAATTAATAAAAATTATCAAATCAACACCAAACAAGATAAGAAATTATTGGAGCAATTATGGATTTGGTGGAGTAATTAGTGGAGAAATTAATAATGTAATTGGTGGAGAAATTGATTGATGATTTGATGGTGGCAAAATTTTGCCTATAAATACCAAGCCATTTCATTTGTAAAATTCATACTTTCTTCTTCTTTGAAATTCTTAATGAATAAATAAGAAGATTGTATCTAGTTTGTTTATTTTTAGTTTTCAGTAATTAATTTTCAGTTTCACACTTTCTTTTCTTTACTTTTCAGTTTTTACTTTCCGCGATTTACTTTTACGCACAGTACATTTCTTTCTTTAATTTTTCAGTTTTTACTTTTCAGTAATGAGGAGGTAATTTCCCAAGCTAGGGTGAAAGGTAATTCTTTTACTGTTACTATTTAGATTAATCTCCCTTAAAAATATATATTCACTATTTAAAATACTGATTAATAAAGGATACCACTATATTGGTCGGTTGGCAATTCAATTTAATCTGGTTTAAACCTGACTAATCAAGGATACCGCCAGATTGGTCGGTTGGTAAATTTATTTTGGTACCCCGCCTTTATGGCTGGATTATGGACAAATATTACCGCCTATATGGCTGGTTGGACTTAATTTGACTTAATCAGGATACCGCCAGATGGTCGGTTGGTAATATTATAACAAGTTTATATATTATTTTATGGGAGATTTCTAAATAAGTAGTAGTAAAAGTAATTCCTTTAACTTAGCATTTATTTTACTTTTTACTTATGTCTTTTACTTTTCAGTATTTTTACTTTATGTCTTTTATTTTTCAGTTATTAGTCCTAGTTATGTGTTGTAACTAAATAGTTATCTGGGGTTGTGATGAATTTCAATATCACCGGTTTATAAGGGGTTAAATTATGTTTGAGTAATATGATTTAATTGTTAAATAGAAATTTATTGTTATTAAGGATGATTTATTTCTTTATATCATTTTCAAATTAATTGTGGTTGAATATAATGATTAAATCTATTGATCTTAATTGAGTCTAATCTTAATGCTTATTATTGGCCATTATAAAATTGATCTGGTAATCTAAAATGAACTAACATAGGGATTTTAGGTTTCAGCCTTAGACTCAATAGCCCACGATCTTCCTTGAGGATAGATAACCCTTTATAGATTTCCTTACAGAATAGGAATATACCTTCGGGCGGGGGTAGCCATAATTGGAACTTAATCTTAATGAATCCAGGTAATTTGGTCGACATAGACATATGGTTCAATTGAGTTATACTGGGTATTTGTGTCTGACCATCGACAGATGCTTTCGCATAATTTCGTGTTCCAGTTAATAAATCAATGTTTTACCCATCTATATAATAATCACTTCATCTTTAAAATGGTATTGGAAGAAATCACAACCCTAGATCTTTGTGTCTTTTGTATTTTCTTAGTATTTTCTTTTGTCTTTTTATTTATTTATTTATTTAGTAAAGCCATTCAACCAATCAAACAAACAATATCTCTCTTATCCATTTAATTAGATATTTGTAAATAAATAGATTCAACAATTAATAACAACAGTAGGAATTAAGTCCTCGTGGGATCGATACTTTTTACTACTTGAACGACACGTGCGCTTGCGTTATACGTGTGTGTTTACGCCGGTCAAGTACGTGTGGAGCAGGCTGAGTGAAGGCAAATTGCCTGAGGTGATCTGTTGAAGGAAGCTTTTGATGCGTGGAGGGGGCAGTGGGTTTATGCGGCTTATAGATGGTTTAGTTTGTGAACGGGCAGTGAATTCTTGGGTTATTTTCTTTGTATTTTTTGTTATTGTGAGATTAATTGGCCAGGGTTTGAATTGTGTGGAGAATGGTTATTTTTATAGACCAAGGGAGGGGATTTACCTTGTTGGGAAAGAATTGGATTTGTGTATTAATTAGGGATATCTTTTAATTTAGTATGTGATAAGGAAATCTTTTAATTTAGGGAAGTGATTTATGTATTCTTTTTAGTTAAGGATATGATTTATTTAATTTAGGAAGGTGTTTTTATTTAAATTAGGAATTTAATTTAACTTATTTCAAGTTCAATTTAATTGGTGAATGTGATTTAATTTAATTTAAGTTAATTTTAATTGGTTTTAATTATTTAATTTGTGAGATGTGTTTTAAATATTTTTTTAATTTTTAATTTGTGAGATGTGTTTTAAATGGGTTTGGTGTGTTTAAACAGAGGTCCAACAAGCGAACCCGAAGCGAAACAAGCGAGTTAAATCTGAAACTGAAAATGCTAATTTCCAACTTTACCCTTCCAATGTCCGTTTCCCGCGGCTTTCACAACTAAAGAGGTAGTGTCTCCATACGAGACTCATCATCGGGCTGATATGCAAAAATACAATGCCTACAGCGGGATCTGCTGATTAGCAGAAGACTGGCTTCAGATGATATCGACCTATGAGTTGGAAACGAGACGAGAGTCGCTGTTTTGGCCGTAGAAACCTAAGTTTTGGAATTGCCCTATGGGCATGTACTTAAATTAGGAGACTGTTATAATGTATCTAGTTTGACTAAGAACATTATTTATGTATCTAGTTTAACCCGTTGCGGGCATACCTTTATATTCTAGAACACTAAGGGTTTTGTTTATAAAGATGATATTGAGATAAGCACATTAGATGTGAATAACAGTATTTATATTTAGAATATAAATGAATCTCAAACATATAATATGACAAACAAAAGCTCAAACTGAATAAATATGTTGAGACTTAAAAGTGGCATTGTTGTCTGGGACACATTAACAAGATTCGCATATCCACTATTTTGAAGAGTTGATACTAGGACGGATTTGATTCTAATTCAAATTATGTCTATGAATCTAGTTTATTAGGCAAAGTGCCTAGAACACCTTTTACTAGGTAAAAGTGCAAGTGCCACCGATCTGTTAGCCCTCGTTCATAGTGACGTAAGTGGGCCCATGTCTAGTAAGGCTAGAGGTGGATATGAATACTTCGTAACCTTTACGGATGTGGCATCACGTTACGCTTATGTGTATCTTATGAAACACAAGTCATAAACTTTTAGTGTTTCGACACGAAGTATAAAACAGACCGGCTAAGTATTAAAACATTACAGTCAGACCGTGATGGATAGTACTTAAACATATAAGTTTCTCGATTACTTAAAAGAGTATGGTATTCTTTCACAGTGGACTCCTCCCGGGACACCTCAATTTTGACGGTGTGTCCGAACCGAGAAACCGAACTTTGTTGGACATGGTAAGGTTAATGATGAGTCGCTCTGAGCTACCAATTTCCTTCACATGATATGTATTAAACAGTGCAATACTTATTTTGAATAAGGTTCCATGTAAATCTGTTAGACAGACTTCATATTAGATATAAACGGGAAAGAAACCGGATTTCTCTTTCCTGGAGATTTGGGAATGCTGGGCATACGTTAAATGTTTTGATGATACCAAACTAGAACCCAAATTGGATAAGTGCCTATTTGTAGGTTGTCCTCGGGAAACCAAAGTATAGTACTTATACAACACACAAGAGAATAATGTAATTGTTGCTCTCCATGCAGTTTTCCTAAGAGGAATACCAAAATGCAGTGGTAAGTGGGAAGAAAGTAAAACTCGATGAAAATCGGAGTAATACTGTTCCAGGCACCGAATCCTCACGGAACACCAACAGTTCATCATGGATGAAACTGTACCAATAATCTTCGAATACACAAGAACCGCGTAGGTTGGAGAGAGTCAGAAAATAACCTGGGAGGTATGGGTTTCTGATCTCATCTCATGTAGATATCAATCTTATTGTGGAAGACGAACCGGCTACGTATGAGGAAGTGATACAAGGTATCGACTCCTTTTATGGTAAAGAGCCATGAAGTCCGAAATTGATTCCATGTATACCAACTAAGTTTGGACACTGGTTGATGTAACAGAAGGCATTATGCCTATTGGTACTAAATGTGTCTTCAAGGAAGACATACATGGACGGTGATGAGCGGAAAATATATCAATATTTTCCACCCCTTTTACTTAATATTTTGTTTAGTTTCTCGGGTTTGATGAACGTTTTGATGTGTTTTAGTTTATTTTGCAGATAAAATAATATTGGGACATAATGAAATCATTTAGGACGAAATGTGGGTCAAATAAGGGCAAAATTGGACTTGACATATTAATTTTGGAGATTGGAAACTTGAAAGGGCGTTTTAACGAAGTGCAGTTTTGGAAATTCCAGATTTGCGCATCTGTCGTATTTTGAGCATTACTTTGTACTCCGATATCGGATTGAGCTGATTCAAGTTCCAGTTTAAAGAGGCCTCAAATTTATACAACTTTGAAAGAAAAAATAATGTCTAATTCTTAAGATTTCATGCCCGAAATTGATGAACCATCCAGAAGTTGTTGTGTGTAATTATTAAAGTCAATTTCAATCATTTTCAATGCAAAAAATAATTAATAAATAAATAGTAAAATTATCAAATCACCACCAAACAGATAAGCAATTAGTGGAGCAATTAATAATGGATTTGGTGGAGCAATTAGTGGAGCAATTAATAATGGATTAGGTGGAGCATTTGATGGATGATTTGATGGATGCAAATATTTTCCTATAAATACCAAGCCATTTCATTTTTAAATTCATACTTTCTTCTAAGGAATTCCTTAAGAATACTAAGAAGATTGTATCTTATTTGTTATTTACAGCTTTCAGTAATTAATTTCTGCTTTCGCACTTTTTTTCAGTATTTAATTTTCAGTTTTTACTTTCCGCAATTTACT
Organism: Zanthoxylum bungeanum; assembly: GCA_019454045.1. Taxonomy (NCBI): domain Eukaryota; kingdom Viridiplantae; phylum Streptophyta; class Magnoliopsida; order Sapindales; family Rutaceae; genus Zanthoxylum; species Zanthoxylum bungeanum. The sequence goes on from SKCR01051338.1 coordinate 50,780, forward strand.
TTTACGCACAATACTTTTCTTTCTTTAATTTTCAGTTTTTCTTTTCAGTAATGAGGAGGTAACTCCCCTTTGCTGGGGTAAAAGGTAAAACTTTTATTACTAATATTTAGATAATCTCCCTTAATTATAATATATAAACTAGTTAAAACCAGACTTAACGAGGATACCGCCATATTGGTCGGTTGGTAATTATTTAAATTGGTTTTAACCTGACAAACTGGATACCGCCTGATTGGTCGGTTGGTATTAATTATTAATTTGACTTAATCTGGATACCTACCGCCTATATGGCTGTTTGGTAATTATCATGCAAAGTTAATATATTATATTAAGGGAGATATCTAAAATAGAAGTATAAAAGTGGATCATTTTACCTCAGCATTTTCTTTTATTGTACTTTTACTTTATTTATTTTCAGCAATTTATTTTCTGCAATTTACTTTCAGCAATTTACTTTCAGCATTTACTTTTCAGTAATTTACTTTCAGCATTTACTTTTCAGTATTTAATTTTCAGTTTTTACTTTCCGCAATTTACTTTTACCACACATACTTTTCTTTCTTTAATTTTCATTTTTACTTTTCAGTAATGAGGAGGTACTCCCCTTTGCTGGGGTAAAAGGTAAAACTTTTATTACTAATATTTAGATAATCTCCCTTAATTATATATATAAACTAGTTAAAACCAGACTTAACGAGGATACCGCCATATTGGTCGGTTGGTAATTATTTAAATTGGTTTTAACCTGACTAAACTGGATACCGCCTGATTGGTCGGTTGGTAATTAATTATTAATTTGACTTAATCTGGATACCGCCTATATGGCTGTTTGGTAATTATCATGCAAAGTTAATATATTATATTAAGGGAGATATCTAAAATAGAAGTAATAAAAGTGGATCATTTTACCTCAGCATTTTCTTTTATTGTACTTTTACTTTATTTATTTTCAGCAATTTATTTTCTGCAATTTACTTTCAGCAATTTACTTTTAGCATTTACTTTTCAGTAATTTACTTTCTGCATTTACTTTTCAGTATTTAATTTTCAGTAATTAAATTCAGCATTTACTTTCCGTCATTTACTTTACCGCAATTACTTTTCAGCATTTTTACTTTATGTCTTTTACTTTTAAGTTTTTACTAGCCCTAGTTATGTGTCGTAACTAAGTTAGTTAGCTGAGGTTGTGATGACTTCTAATATCACCGGTTTATAAGGGGTTATTTTATAGTTTGGGTTATTTAAAGATTTACTTATTAAGTCTTAAGCTTAATGCATCTTGTTAATTGGCCACTAATAAGATTGATCTGGTAAATCTAAAATAAACTTGACAAAGGAATTTTAGGTTTTCACAGCCTTAGACTTAATAGCACACGATCTTCCTTGAGGATAGATAATCATTTAATAGATTTTCTTACATGATAGACATATACCTGTCGAGCGGGGGTAGCAATAATTGGAACTTAAACTTAATGAATCCAGGTAATTTGGTTGACATAGACATATGGTTCAATTGGGTTATACTGGGTATTTGCGTCTGACCATCGACAGAGGCTTTCGCATAATTTCGTGTTCCAGGTTAGTAAACCGATTTATTACACAACATGAAATAACCACTTCATCTTTTAAAAGATATTAGAAAGATCACAACCCTAGATAGTTTTATAAATTTGAATTTTTCTTAAACCTACTTTCGTGTAATTTTATTTACTTGTTTTTTTAATTTAAAATCATCACCATTTCAAATCAATCAATCAACCTGTTAGATACTAGTAATCATTTGACCTCATAAAATTAATAGATTAGGTATAAACCTCGTGGGATCGGTACTTTTTATACTACTTGAACGATACGTGCGCTTGGGTTATACGCGTGTGATTACGCACCGGTCAAGTTTTTGGCGCCGTTGTCGGGGACTTATTTATCTTTCACTATTAGTTTTGGGGTTAGATACGGTACTTATATCTAATTTCTTTTTACTTATTATTTTTTGTTTTCTTGTGTTTCAGGTTCTCAGAACTACATGTGACGAACCAGAAGCTTTGAACTCCGACCGCTTGACCCATAAATTAAAAGAACCATCAGACAATTGAGAAGGGAAAGGCGAGAAGGCCAAGAAGCTTTAGTCAACATAGAACCTGAACCTTTGGAGGTTGCACCACCAATTCCCATTCGAGACAGAACCGTTCCGGTGGTTGACGCCTTCATTTCTTGTATTATACTTCCTCCCTTACCAGTAAATGCGTGTGACATCAAAACATGCATCCAGATGATTCAGCAGTCAGTTCAGTTTGGGGGGAATGCAACTGAAGATCCTAATGCCCACATCAGCAACAACTTCCTGAAGTTTGTGGCACTTTCAATTACAATAGAGCATCAGAAGAAGCAATGAGACTGCGAGTTTTTCCATATTCCTTGAAAGACAGAGCCCAAGCTTGGCTACATTCACTACCAGCAGATTCCATCACAACTTGGAACACTCTAGCCACCAAATTCCTTGTAAAGTACTTTCCACCAGCCAAAACAGCAAAACTGAGAAATGACATCACATCTTTTGTACAACAAGATTCAGAATCCCTCTGCGAAGCTTGGGAAAGATTCAAAGATTTACTCCGGAAATGTCCTCATCATGAGATTGCAAAATGGCGGCTACAAGTCCAAACCTTCTACAATGGACTTTCTGGAATAATGAGAACCACAATTGATGCTACTGTTGGAGGAGCTTTAATGCCAAAATGAGAAGATCAAGCCTGGGATTTAATTGAAGAAATGGCCAACAACAACTCCTTGTGGCCAACATAAAGGAGCTTCATTCAACGAATTGCTGGAATTTATGAAATTGGAGCCAACACTGCAGTAAATGCCAAGCTGGATCAGATTAGCAAAATCTGGAAACTCTCAGCTTGCAAGTTAATACTGGATCCACAAGTTTACCATATG
>SKCR01051339.1:0-37493 GCA_019454045.1 Zanthoxylum bungeanum
ACTTCGAAAAAACACTTTGACGCTAAAGGGTTGACGCTTTAGCGTTGAATTTCTATTTCGACATTGGACCTCTTAGCGTCGAAAATTTTTTTAGACGCTAAAAGGTGCACCCTTTCGCGTCGAATTTAAATTTCGAAGCTAAAGGTTAATTTTAAATTTTTCGAATTCCCCATTCTAAAATTTGAATTTATCACCTAATAAAATTAGATTTAAATTTGACATTTAGCGACGAATTTCCGATGTTGAAAGTCAAATATTTCAACGCTAAAGGATAAATTTAAAATTTTTGAATTTGATGAACACTAAAAAGTGTACATTTATTAAAAGGAAAATTAATCATTTTACACTTGTAGTTTAATTAATCCCCTTAATTTAGCACATTTGTGAGATAATAATTAAATTTATGTTTTATATATTTTTATTGTGATTTTTATTTCTTATGTAGGTGAAATAATAATTTAGATGCTTAAATAGAAAAATTGACTTAACATTTGGATTTTGGAGGCCATAAACTTGAAAGAGCGTTCTAACAGTGTACAATTTCAGAAATTTCAACTTTGTGCAATTTTCGTATTTTTGCCATAACTTTTTACTCTAAAATCGGAGTAAGGTGATTTTAGTTCCAGATGAAAGAAGACTCAAGGATCTACAATCTTAAAGTTCACAAGATTTTCTAATTCTGAAGTTTTCAATGCCAAAATTAATGAAAAATCCAAAGTACGTTATGTGTAATTATTAAAGTCATTATCAAAAAAATGGAAAATGACAATTTACAATTTACAATTGTCAAACTTCCATCAAACATGAGAGAAAATGGTGGAGGAAATGGTGGGGAAAATGATGGAGAAAATAGTGGAGAAAATTTACAAAAAATTCTATAAATAGAGGTGTTCTGCACTTCATTTTCTTCAGTCTGGATTCCATAGTTTTCTCTGAAAATTTTTGGATTTCCAACTCTTGTGTGTTTTATTTTTCTAAAGCTTTATTGTAATTTCATTTTCTTTTAGTAATAAAATTATGTGTGTTTTTATTCAAATTATAAGTAGTTAATTTCTTTTTGCTGGGGTAAAGGGTGAAGCTTTTAATATTAATATGAAAATTTAGATTAATATCACTTATATTATAATATATAAATTATAATCTAATGATTAATATTTAATTTAATTCTGGATTAATTATTGATAAACTTTGTTACCGCTTATATGGCTGGTTTTATTTATTTGGCATAATTGAGTACCTAACTGGACTTGTTATAGACAAAAGTTATCACCGCCTTTATGGTTGGTTTTATATGTTTTGACATAATTAATTCCTGAAATAAATTAATTGGGTAATAATGACAATTTATATATTATAAAAAATGAGATTTCTAAATTTGAAATATTAAAAGTGGATCTTCTAATCCCAGTATTTTATTTTATTATTGCAATCCAATTTAAAATTTTCCAATCACTTCAAAAAAATCCAGTTTTTTATTTTCTCTCAAATTATTATTATATTTTACTAAATCTATTCCATGTGGATCGACCCCGGATTTACTATGTTATTTTATTACTTCGACACTATTATACTTGTGAGTAAAAAATCACTTTTTAAGATGTCAAGTTTTCTACGCTGTTGTCGGGGAATAAATTTAGTAGATAGAATAATTCTTGTACATTTTTTTCTTTCTTTTAATTTTTATTTTATTATTTTTTATACTTTTGTATTTTTTTTCTGCATCTCACTTTCTTTCATCTTTGCATTTGTGTAGATCCAAAATCTCATGATTGATCTTAAATGAATCATGAACCCAGAAATCCCACATATATACAGACTATGTTCTTAATTCTTCAAGGTTATAGGAGACGGAAAAATCAATTAAAATGGAGCTTGTATTTTACCAAAGAATTTCTTGAACCATCCCCATCTAGAGATTCTTCCATAATTTTTGGTGAGAATCTAATTCGAGAAATTGAGATTGTTGAACGAGAAATTCAAATAAGATCTGAATTGACAAGAATTATAGGACTTTTTTTAGATCTAAATCACTACATTTGTATATTCTTTATTTGTTTTTCTTTTTTCTTTTCTCTTTTTTTCATTTTTTTATTTCTTATTTTTTTTTCCTTACTTGTTTATTATTTTCTTTTTTAAGTATTGCATTTGTATTTTTAAATTTTAGCATATAGTTTGCATTTAAGTTGCATGAAACACTTGTCTCGATCATCTAGCGGTAGATTAAATAGAGAGTCTTCATCACCTTCATCGTCTGTCAAAATAACCAAGAATCAAAATGAAAATCCACATGCGCGAGTTGAAAATCCAGTTGATCAGGAAGAAAATGAGTCTCAGCATGGCGATCTTAATCATCCTAGGACACTCAGACAATTAATGAATCTCGTTAGGACGGATCACCATCTTGCATTATTTTCTCCCCAAATGCAACATGTTTCAATTTTAAGCCATGTGTCATCAAACTTTTACCCACATTCTAAGGTCTAGAATTTGAAAATCTTTATCAGCACTTAAGGGAATTTGAAGAGGTGTAACACATGCACATAGACCCGGCCACGGTTCCGATTCGGAACCAAAACCGAACCGGAACCGAATCGGTTGGAACCGGAAGGTTCCACCGGTTCTACGGTTCCAACCGGAACCGAAACAGTTCCGGTTGGAACCGTAGGGTTCCAACATGAACCCTACGTCCCCAACGGCTAGTTGCCGTTGGGGTGGGCAGAGAGCCTAAAAAAAATATTTTTAAAAAAAAATAATAAAAAAAAATATAAATTACTAATATATCTCTAATAACGGTAATAAAATGGTTATATTTAGGGGCATTTTTGGTATCCAAAAAATTCTAAAACTCTATAAATATGATTCATTTTTCATTATTTCAACACACCAAATTCTCAACTCTCTCATTTCCTACAATTCTCTTATTCTCAATCTCAATTCATACAATTCTCTTATTCTCAATCTCAATTCAATTAGTTATTATCATTCGCAATTAGTCAATTTTCTTATTTTTCTTCCTAATTTCTCAAACGAAAAATGGCAAGCTCATCTGAGAACATAATGTCAAATATGCAAACCCAAGAGAGCGGCCCTACTAGTGTCGGTGCACAATCATGGAAAAGAAAAGTTAATGCTCGTTCCTTGGATGTTTTTAAAATTCATTTTCATTTGGAACGCCTAGAAGATAATACACAATGAGCAATTTACAACTATTGTGGGGTTACCTACAAATTTTCTGGTGGATACGATAATATGATCAAGCACATGGAAAGACATCATTCGGTTGAACTTGGAATTGATACGACAAAAACTCAAATGGCCAGGTACGCATCATCTAGTAGAGGTACTAGAGCTGTAGATTTATTTAAATATTATGATGCAAAAAATAGAGAAGAATTTATGAAATTAACTTGTATGTCACATCTTTCTTTAAGCTTTGGTGAAAAACTTCATTTTACTAATTACGTGCATAATGCTTTAAATCCTTCTGCATGTAGAATGACTCGAAACACAACAAAATGTCATATTTTTAAATTATATAAAGATGGTAAAATTATTTTAAATGACATATTTAAAGAGATAAAATGCCGTATTTCTATATGTTCTGATATTTGGAGTGACCATTGGCAAACACACTCATACATGGGTGTGACTTGTCATTGGATTGATGCATCATTTACCATGCAAAAACGACTTATTGCATTTAGAGTTTTTGATGACCAACATACTGCACAAAATATTTATAGAATGATGAAGGTAATTTTTTATGAATATGGTTTACTGCACAAAATTTTAACAATTTGATTTGATAATGCATCTGCAAATACTGCATCCATCAATGATTTAAAATCCTTATGTGAACCAAATTTAGGGGGTCGATTTTTTCATATTCGTTGTACATGTCATGTCATTAACTTATGTGTTCAAGATGGTCTAAAATTATTATCACATTTCCTTGATCCTATTAAAACGGCACTAAATTATATTTGGTCATATTCTCAAGTTATGAGAGAATGGACGAAGTTTTGTAAAATAAATGGTATTAAACCGATTAAATTTTCAAGAGATGTTCCAACACGTTGGAATTCAGCTTATTTTCTTTTATGTCAAGCATTTCAATACAAAGATGCATTATGTAGTTTTTTTTCTCAACATGTTCAAAATGTCACACTTTATCCTAGTCAATGGGATATTTGTGAAAATATTTTAGATATTTTAAAAGTTTTTAATGAACCTACTTTAACTTTTAGCGGTGTTTATTATCCAACAGCACATTTATTTCTTCTTGAAATTTTGAATATTGTTGGTGCTCTCGATGAACATGCTGAAAGTAGCGATCCTAATAATATTGTTTTGTTAGAAGCCATTACTGTTATGAAGGTAAAATGGTTGAATTATTTTAGAGACATTCTTTTACTTTATCTTATTGCTGCTGTTTTTGATCCTAGATTTAAATTAGAAGGTTTGAATGGTGCTTTACAAGCTTACTATGGTTATTTAGGAATATTAGATGAAATTGATATTACAAGAATAATGACTAAATTAAGAAATGATTTAATTGAGTTATTTAATGATTATATTGTAAGATATAACTTAGGAACATTAGGTGAATCTAGTAGTAGCGACCCGGTAATTCAAAAAGACTTAGCGCAGGGGATCGTTGGTTATTGCAACGAAATAAAAAAGCTAGGGATACGATAACTAATAACCCCGAATTAGATAATTATTTATCTACAAATTTTGAGTTTCCTACTGAAAGTTTAGTTAGTGAAAATTTTAAAATCCTTGACTGGTGGAACCGACATCAAAATATATATCATGTTTTATCAATTATTGCTAAAGAGATATTGGCATCACTTATTTCCACTGTTGCGGTTGAGCAAGCCTTCAGCTTGGGAGGCAATATATTGGAAGCTAGATGATCTTCATTACATCCAAGCACTCTAGAAGCAACAGCTTGTGTGGATGATTGGACTCGAGCTGATCTGAGACAACAAGAAGATGCCCCCGATGATTTTGAAGATTTGTTCGATAATGCATCTGCAACAACAAGTGCAAGCGGAACCGGAGCTGAAGGATCAACTGATAATGATGATTGATAATTGTAAAATTGTAAATTTACAAATGGGAAATGTCTTAAAATTATAATGGAACTACGTGAGCTTTGATTCCTCTCACCCTTGGAGAATACGTAGGCAACTTAGATTTTTAAAAATTTAAGCTCAAGCTCTTCAATGAAATAATTTTATTTATTTATAAAATTAATCTAATTTATTTTAATTTATTTTCGAAATTTAAAAAAAAAAAAAAGGTTCGAAACCGAACCGGAATCGGAACCGAACCGGTCGGTTTCGGTTCGGTTCGGTCTTTTACATTTGTAGTTTCATTAATCCCCTTAATTTAGCACATTTACGAAATAATAATTAAATTTATGTTTATATATTTTTATTGTGATTTTTATTTCTTATGTAGGTGAAATAATACTTTGGATACTTAACTAGAAAAATGGACTTAATATTTAGATTTTGGAAACCAAAAACTTGAAATGACGTTCTAACAGTGTACAATTTTGGGAAATTCCAACTTTACGTAATTTTTATATTTTAGTCATAACTTGTTACTTCAAAATCGGAGTAAGGTGATTTTAGTTCTTGATGAAATAAGATTCAAAGATCTACAACTTTGAAGTTCACAAGATTTTTTTAATTCTGAGGTTTTCAAGGCCAAAATTGATGAAAAATTCAAAGTCTTATTATGTGTAATTATTAAAGTCAATATAAAAAAAAAATGGAAAATGACAATTTACAATTGTCAAACTTCCACCAAACATGAGAGAAAATGGTAGAGAAAATGATGGAGGAAATGGTGGAGAAAATGATGGAGAAAATAGTGGAGAAAGTTTGCAAAATTTCTATAAATAGAGGTATTTTGCACTTCATTTTCTTCAATCTGGATTCCATAATTTTCTCTGAAAATTTGTGGATTTTCAACTCTTGTGTGTTTTATTTTTCTAAAGCTTTATTGTAATTTCTTTTTCTTTTAGTAATAAAATTATGTGTGTTTTTTTTCAAATTATAAGTAGTTAATTTCTTTTTTGCTGGGTAAAGGGTGAAGCTTTTAATATTAATATGAAAATTTAGATTAATCTCACTTATATTATAATATATAAATTATAATCTAATGATTAATATTTAATTTAATTCTGGATTAATTATTGATAAACTTTGTTACCGCCTATATGGCTGGTTTTATTTATTTGGCATAATTGAGTACCTAACTGAACTTGTTATAGACAAAAGTTATCATCGCCTTTATGGTTGGTTTTATATGTTTTGACATAATTAATTCCTGAAATAAATTAATTGGGTAATAATGACAATTTATATATTATAAAAAATGAGATTTCTAAATTTGAAATATTAAAAGTGAATCCCCTAACCCCAGTATTTTATTTTATTGTTGCAATCCAATTTAAAAATTTTCAATCACTTCAAAAACATCCAGTCTTTTTATTTTCTCTGAAATTATTATTTTATTTTACTAAATCTATTCCCTGTGGATCGACTCCGGACTTACCGGGTTATTTTATTACTTCGACATTCTTATACTTTGGAACAAATAACCACTTTTTAAATGTGTCAGAATTCCCGCTTTCTAAATTTTGAATTTATCCCCTAATACAATTAGATTTAAATTTTTTACATTTAGCGACGAATTTTCGACGCTAAAAGTCAAAAATTTCGACGCTAAAGATCAAAATTTTGGCGGAAATAATTCTCACTATTTGAGGACATTTAGCGATGAAAGCCTATTTCGTCGCTGTTATTTTTTTCCAATAAATTCATTTGCTCTTTCATTTTCATATTCTCACTTTCTTTCTCTCATACTCTTATTTCCTCTCTAAAATTCTTTTTTCCTTAAGTGTGTGATTTTTTGTATTTTATATTAACATCTAATTTTTTATTTTTTATTTTTGTAGGGGAATATGAAGATGAAGAAATGGTGAAAATAAATATAGTGAAGAAAATGGAAAAATAAATGAAAGTGGAGATGAAAAATATGAAAGTGGAGATGGATAAAATATATAGAAAATTATATTTTATCATTTATTTTTTATTTTTTTTGTAATATAAATTTTTAATTTTTTTATATCAATAAAAATATCATTATTATAAATTTTTAATAACAAATTCGTAATAATGTTTTATAACAAATTTAATTACTTTTGTAATGAAATTAGTTTGAAATTAATTTGTAATAATAATTTTCTTATACCCTTTAGTGTCGAAATATTCAACGCTAAAGGTAATAAAATAATATATATTTTTTAATATTATATCACTTTTAACGTCGAAATATTTGACGCTAAAGGTCAACCCTTTGGTGTCGAAAATATTTGTGCCAAATACGTGCTCTAGCGACGAAAATTACAATTTATCGTCGAAATATTTTTGACACAAAATGTTATACTATAGCGTCGAAATTTTTTATTTCAACGCTAATTGTCTTTCTCGTCCACGTTTTAGAGTCGAAAATTAGCGACGCTAATAACCTTTAACGTCAAAATTTTGTACTTTATTGTCCATATATTTCGACGCTAAAGACCTTATTTTTTGTAGTGAAGCGGAACAGATAAAATTCATGATTGCCCTACGCCCTTATAAAAAAATGCACTCTCTGTACTCGAACGAAGGACATGTCAACCAAATCCTAAGTCATTTATCACCAAGTCACACCCATGGGAAAAAACATGACTTGTCGTTAAAGAAAATTGACCTTTCCACCAATAATATAAGATTTCTTCTTAATTTTGGTAAGAGAATCTTGAAACTATTTCTTTTTTCTCTGTTCCAGTATTTTAAGATTGAGACAAACTTGAAACTTGAAAACACAAAAAATACACAAAGAAGCTAACGTGAAAAACATGGTTATTTTTTATTTTTATATTTTGCATGATGATATGCATAATAATATTTTCTTAATTCTTCTTGTCGTCACCAAAATATTAAAAGCAAAAGCAAAACACACAAGTAATTTACCTTCACTGTTTGCTTATCAATTGTAATTAAGAAGTTTTAGAGTGGGATTAAGCTTTATATATATATATTAAGGGCGTATTTAATACATAAAGCTCCTGCTACAAGTCAAATTTAGAAAAAAATCATTATGTACATAACATTACTCATGATTTTTCATGGAAATGATGTTTACAGGGTTTAAACCCGTGATCAAGCGAATAGTAATTAATGTTGAACTTGTTTATAAATAAGGTTTGTGGAGAGTTTTTGATGTACGATAGTATATTACCCATGTTTTTTTCACAATGACCAAACTAATAGTAAGATAACACATGAACATTGCGCTAAACAACATCTTTAATATCGAACATGTTTTTTAAATATGCAAATTAAGAAATTAAAAATTCTTTTGACCAATTGAGGAGACATACTCTCAAGGAGTATTTATCAAGGGATCTTTTTGATATCTCGTCAAAAGCAATCTTTCAATTTTAAAACAAAAGTTGATTCAATAATTCATCTTAAAACTTGTTTGTCATATTCAATACAAAAACTTTGTACGTATGTCATTATACAAAATATACTTGGATCGTTCACCTACATATTTCCAAAGTGATTGACTAAGAAAAATTAACACTTGCTCCAAGTCTTATTCTAATACTCAAGGTCATTCTAATTAAGTTCAAATATTGTTCTTAATGTTCACTTGTGGCCTAAGCAATTGACCAAAAGAGATTAACTCAATCTTTTATAATTTGATGGGGTGCTATACTTGGGATTTAAAATCGATCGAGAAGAGTAAAATTGATATTTTGCATGAATGAAAATAAAAAAATTTAAAATGTTTTACTCAATATCCTGCAAAAATTATTAAAAATCATTCATTTGTTATAAAAATAAATAATAAAAAAAGTTAAACAATCATAAAGTTGAGAGATATGACAAAAGTCTCTAAAGAAAAATGAAAAATGAGGAAAATAAGAAGAAAATAAGTATTTCTATAAATCGGGCAATTTTCAAAAATAGAAAAGCGGTGATTAATCGGCGATTTATCTACCAAAAATGACGGAAAATTAAATTGGCTATTTTCAATCAAATCGAATCGCTCCACTAACGATTAATGATTAATCTCTGATTATACTCCTTTGGGCTATACTTTTAATACCTTATTACTCTTTACCCATTAAAAAAATCAAAATTAATTATTACTTTACACGCCCTTTTTAAATTAATTAAGTAAATTGTTCTTAATTGTTGACTTATGCTCGAAGCAAAAAGCCCCACCCTTTGTCATGTATGTTTAGAGGTGTAAATTGTACGCATTGCCAAAAAATTTAAGCCCACTCATCTTTAGTTTTTTTGGGCACATCTACATTATCGTAAGGGTATCAAATATCTCTAAGTTTAAATATATAATTTTTATCATTAAACATGCAACTAAAACTATTAAATATGTAAATTCTACCAATAAATATAAAACTTCTTAAAATATGAAACTAGTTTCAAGTTTATTGATAAAGTTTGCATGTTTAAAGGTTTAAGTTACATGTTTAATGGTCAAAATAACATGTTTGTACCTAAGAGTATTTAATAACATTGGGTATCATAGAAGTAGCCTAGTTTGAACTTCCTCTCCTTTATATTTTTCAATTTTTTATTTCTTTTAATTACTAAAATAACCCTAAATTAGTTGATAAATAGCTATTATTATGTGTTTTGTTGAATTTTATAAAAAAAAAAATTAAATATTTAAAACTGGGAAATGCCAACGAGTGCCCTAAGGACACTTATTAAGGATCCATTTTAAAAAAAAAATTGATGGGAAAAAGAGAAAAAATAATTAATATTTTGACAGTTTTTCATTTCTCATAAAAATGATACCAAAACTTTCTTAAAATGAATTCTTAAAGAATATCTGGAAGACACTCGTTAGCATGACTCTTTTAAATTTAATTAATTAATTATTCGTGCTTTCACGCTAACCCACATTGGGTCATTAGCATTCATGCCTAAAATCTGGGTTCGGTACAAACCTATTTAGGCTTTCATGTCTTGGCGGTTCAAATTTTGTCGTACCGAGCTCATGCCGTCCCAGGCCAATTTACACCTCTAATCATGTTCGTTACGCTTATCATTCTTCTTACCCACAACTTGACCAATAGTGTAAATAAATGTGGGTAGACCATGTATAAGACACCAAAAAGTCAAAACTTATTTTTTGAGTTGAAATTAATTGTGGGTTTGTACTTGTTAAGAAAATTTACATATATATATATTATATCGCCCTCAAGGGGTGTGGTTTGGTGGCAAATGACTTAGGATTTGGTTGTCAGATCCTGAATTCGAGTCCACAGAGTACAATTCTTGTAAGAGTCTAGGACGCGCAGTCATAAATTTTAATTGTTCTGTTTAAGTTCAGATCAGATGATTTGGCAACAAAGAATTCTAACTTTTTAAAAAAAAAAATTATATCAAGGAAGAAGTACATTGATTAATTATTGTTTGATAGAGATTTGAATGTTAATTATTTGTCTTCTTGGCTATCATCCCACGAAACCAAAACCCTAAAAGAGACTGCTCACCTAATGACATTACTAATTAATTAATAGGTATTTGTTTAGAGTATTAATTTCATTATTCTATGTACTAATAATTCCTGAAAAGGGCAATAATAATAGATTTAATTAATAATTGATCAAGACTTGTCGTGTCAAAAAGATACATGAGCAACATTAACATGCTGCTTTAGCCAATTATCATTGAATGCTTAATGTTTTACTCATGGCAAACAATATATTAATAAAACAAAAATCTACTAGCCTCCTCTAGAAAATGATTCACTCTTGATATTGTCATTTTCTTGTTTTTTTTTCCCATTAACTTAAAATCAAATCTCATCCCACTTGGTTTAAGTGGATTTGAATCAAGATCTTTTGTGTATCAGATAAGGAAAAATATTAAAATATAATGATGGTATTATATCACTCATGTAATAATTTAATAATATTTTATTATATATATTAAAATATTAAAAAACTACAAAATAAATTTTAATTATTTTTAATACAACTGTATGTTTATTAGTTGATGATATCATGTCATTCATATGTCCATGTGTCAAGTAATTACTCCGGTTCAAGAAGCCATGTATATATTAATTATTATTTAAACCCTAAATTCTGAACTCTTAAGGTAACTTTTGAATTTTGAGTATGAATTAAATTCGTGGATTCTACTAGAAGTAATTCTGAATTTTTACAAATAATTAAATTAATTAACTAGTTTTAATTTATAAAGGGTTTAGATAATGATCAATTTCTATATAAAAAAAATGATCATATTTACATTTCAATGATTATTTTAAACGGTTTTAATATTATAGAGATGAAATGAGATATTTTATAAAACTTTATTAAAAAAGCAAGTGATAAAACAAATCTAAAAAAAAAAAAATGAAAAAGTCATAATCCTAAAGAAAATATAATTCTCTTAGACAACCAATTATAATTTGCCAACAAATATTTTAAATTCTTGATACCATAATATAAGGGGTCCCAATTTATACCTAAAACAACAGTATATATAATCATCACCTTGTTACTGTAGATACTGGTTTTCGCCCGAGGTCCACAATCGAGATTTCGTAGGTTGGGGGCACTGGCGATCCTGCAAAACAAAGGTAGAGTGAGCGTGAAGGGTCTACCCATCGATGTGGTGGAAGCCGTAGGCACTCCGACGCCCAAGTCAGCGGAGGAGATGGGCTATAAATGTCGTAGTAGGAGGAACAAGGTCAGATATTACCTTGATCCTGGTATGTTGCCGTGAGGGCGGTAGGTAGGGTATGATGAGAGCTCTGGAGAGAAGACTATTTAGCTATGAGAGTTGTAAAACTTGTCCATGTCCCTCGTAGGTTTCTCATCTTATATAGACTCTTGAGTAACGGGCACACTTATTGCCTTTAATTATTTGCCAGTTTGGAGGCTGGAAACGGCTGATTCATGAGGGGTAATTATGAGTTTAGGCGTTTTGTGGGCTGACAGGTGTTGAGTCTGTGATATGGCTTTGGTTTGACATTCTATGGGCTTGTGTAACAACTTTGGACCAATATAGACTCGTAAATTGGGCTTTCTGTTAGTGAGTGGACTTGTTACGGCTGCTGGGGCCCGAGTCTTATCTTGGGGGTATTGTTAGGGGGGATTTGGGGTATGTTTAGTTTTGGGCCTGAAGTGAATAGACGATTTTGCCCTTGGACCAAATTTGGCCCGTATAGTTTTTCCCCTACTCTATAAGTCAATGAGTCACTGGCTTGGAGAGTATTTGTTAGTCGTGTCGTCTGAACCAAACATGGAAAGTCTTCGTTACCCGATCCAGGCCACGACCGAGCGTCTTCAGTGTCGCCTGGACAATGTGGCTACGGTCTTGAATCTGACTAGTAATGGGTTATGGGGGATGTCCTCAGTTGACTGGACCGGATGAAGGTTCAGGGCATGCTCTATGCCACTGTTCATGGGACCAGTGGAGCCTTCAATGTCGTCTGGACTGAGAGTAGTCCCGGTCTTCAACTTGACTCGACGAGAGTCCATGGGGATGTCCCCAGTCGACTGATCCAGATGAAGGTTCAGGGTACATTCCATAAGACTGGTAAGAGGATCGATCGAGTCAACATGTTTGGACTGATTACAGTCCAAGTCCCTTATTTACTTCGACATGTGTCTATGGGGGATGTACCCTATCGACTGAATCAGATGAAGATTCAGGGGTTTAATTCATATAACAGTGTCGTCTAGACTGAGACTAGTCCAGGTCTTCACTTGATTCGACACGAGTTCATGGGGGATGTCCCCGGTCGACTGAACGAGAAGAAGGTTCAGGATAATCTCCATATTGCTGGTCAAATGATCATAGGAGCCCTCAATATCGTCTGGACTGGTTGAAGGCCGGGAAGTCATTCATTCGTTTGGTACAAAATAGGCACCAAACTGAGTCTACATGTCGTCTAGACCAGATGAAGGTCCATGAAATGTACTTGACTCCATCACGAGCCAATTGGGGAGTGTTCCCGTCGACTGGACCTGATGGAGGCCAGGAAGACATTCACTCGATTAGTATCGAAGAGGGACCAAACCGAGACTCTATGTCATCTGGACCAGAAGAATGTCTATGTACTGAACTAGACTCCATCACGAGCCAATTGGGGAGTGTTCCCGTCGACTGGACCTGATGAATGCCAGGAGGACATTCACTCATTTGGTATCGAGGAGGGACCAAAACGAGTCTACATGTCGTTTAGACCAGAAGAATGTCTGTGAACTAAACTTGACTCCATCACGAGCCAATTGGGGAGTGTTCTCGTCGACTGGACCTGGTGAAGGCCATGAGGACATTCACTCGTTTGGTATCTAGGAGGGACCAAACCGAGTCTACATGTCATCTAGACCAGAAGAAGGTCCGTAAACTAAACTTGACTCCATCACGAGCCAATTGGGGAGTGTTCCCGTCGACTGGACCTGGTGAAGGCCAGGAGGACATTCACTCGTTTGGTATCGAGGAGGGACCAAACCGAGTCTACATGTCATCTGGACCAGAAGAAGGTCCGTGAACTAAACTTGACTCCATCACGAGCCAATTGGGGAGTGTTCCCGTCGACTGGACCTGGTGAAGGCCAGGAGGATATTCACTCGTTTGGTACCGAGGAGGGACCAAACCGAGTCTACATGTCGTCTGGACTAGAAGAAGGTCCATGAACTAAACTTGACTCCATCACGAGCCAATTGGGGAGTGTTCCCGTCGACTGGACCTGATGAAGGCCGGGACATTCACTCGTTTGGTATAGAGGGGGGACCAAACTGAGTCTACATGTCATCTGGACCAGAAGAAGGTCCATGAACTAAACTTGACTCCATCACGAGCCAATTGGGGAGTGTTCCCGTCGACTGGACCTGATGAAGGCCTGGACATTCACTCGTTTGGTATAGAGGGGGGACCAAACCGAGCCTACATGTCGTCTGGATAGGAACTCATCTGGGGTAATTTCGAGGATATACTCAGTCGAAATAACATTTACTCGGCTTCGACTATCTTGTGCTCCTCGATTTCGTAAACCGAATTAAATGTGGCTCTCATATCGAAGTATTCTTTTTTATGGGAAAACGATACGCCAAGATTATAAAGAGCATTGAAGGGGGTTCACTCACTTCATTTGCAAAAATCTTCTCTCGAGTCGTAAGATTGGAGGGCTCTCTTCGAATTCAAGGTATTCTTCATTTCCTTCTTCATGTTCTTCAATTCTTCAAGTTGTTCATAGGGTATATTCAACTTATTCTTGGCTAGGGTTAGGACTTTGATCTCGAAATGGTTTAGGATTTTTTTAGGATTTTGTTTGTGAGAATCATGGGTTTGATCTTCTATCACATTGGTTTTAGGTTGACTTATTGTTTGTAGAGTGAATTGATATGTCATCTAAGGGTTGCTCGAGCTCAAGCGATTCACTGATGGAGATGTATGTATGCTCGCCCTTGCGGGTCGTCTCCCTCTTTAGTTTGCACGGTAGGGACACGTTGAGTGGGGGTGATGAAGAAGTGATGATTTTTACGTCGATGGAAGCTCCAATAGGTATCCCCAAAGATGTGCCACCACTCCGAACAATCCCGGCCGAGTCGGGTGAGCCCAGCACCAGTGAGCCGACCAATTTACTAACAAAAAATCCTTTGAGTATAATAACTGAAAGAGCAATGAGGGAGATAAAAATAAAGTACCGGTTCCCTGAGTCAGTTCAAGTGAAGTTAGCTTCTTCGAGAGAACGAATCGACTATAGGATCTCAGGGTGGATTGGGTTTTATGAACGTCTTTTCGCAGATGGGTTTAGGTTCCCAATTCTAAACCTAGTGTGGGAGGTACTAGATCACTATGGGATTACCCATCCCAACTAATGCAAAACACTTGGAGGGTTTTGATGTCGGTTGATGTTCTGACGTACGCGTTGGGAGTCAGATTCAGAGTGAAAGACCTTCTCTACACTTACTACATGAAGGAACATGTAGTGGAAAAAGGGAGATACCATCTTTTCCTTCGACAAAAGAGGGAACATTTAATTTCTGGGCTGACTACGAACGATAGAGGGGGCTGGCAAAAGGGCTATTTTTTTGTGAAATGAGAGGGTGTGTTTGGGTCGACTGGGCTCGGTCGAATACCCGAGTGTTGGGAAATAACGAGTGAGTGTTGGTCTTATACTCTCTTCTTGTTTGTAGATTTGCAGTACTTCTTACATTCTTCTCTTGTTTCTTTTGTAGGTTCGAATCATAATCGAAGCTTTGACGTGACGCCTGGGGTCGTAGCGAATACAAATTATATTTTGAGCATTCCCGCACCTGAGAGAACTCTAACCCCCGAGGAAAATTTGTGCGCAGTGGAAATGATAAGCCAGTTCAGACTCCCTTCAGTCGAAGAAATGCTCGAACGGAGGAAGAAGAAAAAGACCAAGGGGAAGGAAATTGAGGTGGTTCCCGAACTTCAGCCTCCCAAGAATGATGCCCCTTCCATCCTCCCAGCTGAAGCTGATCGTAAATCGTCGACTGGGTCGGGGCAGTCTTCGAAGAAAAGGAAGCAACTGGTAGATGTCGATGAAGATCCTGAAAATGCCGTGATCAATACCCCGAAAAGCATGACCGTCATGTCGGATCCTTCCAGCTTGTCTGGTTTCGCTGAGAGATTGCTTTTAGAGGAAGATGAATGTCGAATGTTGACATTAGGACCACTGGAATCTGCGAAGAGAGCCATCGCTCGAAATTACGAGGTAAAAAAATTTTGTATTCACAAACCTCATTGGTCAGATCACTCATATTTCGCCTTTGTCATGTCAGACTTTGGAGTATGCCATTTTTCAACAAAGATATGTGGAAGTCAGCCTGAGGAAGGCGAAAGACCTGGAGAAGTCGAACGAAGCCCTGCGAAAGGAGTTGGCTGAAGCTAAAGCTTCCTCTGAAGAGTCCAAGAAGAAAGCGAAGGAAACTGATAACGAAGCTAAGGCCATGAAAGATAAACTAGAAACGATGTCTTCCGAATTGGAGGCATTGAAGGAGAGCGTCGAAGAGCTGGAGGGCCAGAAGACTGAGCTGCTGGATAGATTAGAGGGAGTGGCCATGGAAGCCATTATAAAGGATATGAGCCTCCTCATGAAGCAATATCTGTCGGGAGAGCACAACACTTAGAATCGTAAAAAATGGATTACACTGGGGGAGAGGTTGGAGGCTAGTCTCTCTTTGTCGATCGAGGAAATTGAAGTTGAAGGAGAGCAAGATATCAGCTCTAAAGAAGTCACAATTGAGAAGACTGAGGGGGCTGTTGCTGATACGATCGAAGATATCCTAACGGCAGGTGATCCAGTCGATATGGTTGCTGAGGCTGCCATCGAATAGTCCATACCAGAGCGCCATATGGAGACTGATCCTATCACTCAGTCGGCTGGTCCAATTGAGCCTGTCGAATGCCAAGATGCTAGAAGTAGTTTTGTCTTTTGGGCTCTGATTTTTGTAACATTGGCTTAAAGCCTTGATGTAAAGACAATGTTCTCTTTTGGTATATAATTGAATATTTTCTGTCATTTCTATGAAATCAATTTGTTAATATCTTTATTCAATTGAAAACTTCAAACAAAATCACACACAAATGAGCTGACATAAAAGATAAAAATATATTGGTTTCCCTTTGTGATAAGACTGTAATTTGTCGAGCGAGTCTTAATCCTCCGTAAACATTATCTATAGAATTTCTTGAGGTGGATGGCATTCCAACTGTTATGGATATGTCTACCATCCTCTGTTTTTAGTTTGTAGGCTATATGGCCTACAACTTTCATGATGATGTATGGGCCTTCCAAAGTAGGCCCGATTTTTCCATCCTTAACTTCCTTGGTATTTTGAAAGACTTTTCGTATGACCCAATCTCCTTCTTTGAAAGATCTACTTCTCACTTTTTTATTGAAGTGTTTGGACATCTTTTGTCGGTAGGCCGCAAGCCGTACAGACACGTTCTCCATAAGCTCGTCAACATTGTCGAGTGCTTTGGACATGAGTTGAATGTTTGTATCCTTATCAATCCATTGGTATCGTGGTGACGGCATACCATAGTCGGCTGGAATGACTGCCTCAATGCCAAAGGTCAAGGAAAATGGTGTTTCTCCAGTGGATGATCTTACAGTTGTTCGATACGACCATAAGACTCCTGGGAGTTCGTCAGCCCATGCCCCTTTTGCTTTCTCCAGCCTCTTCTTCAAAGTATTCATAATGGTCTTATTGGAATATTCGGCTTGTCTGGCTTGGCTTGTGGGTAGCGCGGGGTAGAGAAGCTAAGCTTGATTCCCAAATTCTTACAGAAGTCTTGGAAATGGTGACTGATAAATTAAGACCCGTTATCAGTAACAATCTCCCTAGGTAGACCGAAATGACATATGATGTTCTTCCAGATGAAGCTTTGCACCTCCTTATCCCTTATCCTTGCGAATGCCTCTGTTTCGATCCATTTTGAGTAATAATCTGTCAATGCCAGCATGTAGACCCACTGTCCCGAGGCGGCGGGTAGTTTCCCAATAATGTCCATTCCCCATTTCATGAATGGCCAATGGGACAAAGAATGACTGAGTTTTTCAGGTGGGAGACGGGAGACGAGGGCGATGTTGGACAATTATGACTCATAACATCACTATTTGTAAAAGACATGGTGTTTTTGTACAAATTAACTATGTGAAAAATGAAATTGCTCTTTTATCATTTTCTAATTGGATTACTTGGATATATAAATGATAAAAGTCCATATGATTAGTACCGAATAATAAGATATGAGACAGTATTAATCCACGAAAGGTTTAATCATTAAATATCCATAGTCGTAGTATTATCGAGACTGGACATCGATAATGCGGATAGACTAGTATTACACTTGTACGCGTTATGGAAGTTTAATGGCATAGTTCTCATATATTTAAGTATCAGATACTTATGCAAGTATGATAGGAGGTTCTGTTAGCCATTGGACCGGGAACAACTTCTCTCTAGATAGACCCCTCGGAATCTCATTGGTAGTATGACTATGTGTCTATGGGAATCCGAATCAGGGTAGGTGTATGTGGTCTTAACCTGAGACTTGCATCGCTAATACTTGCGACAATCAGTATACTTTGGTTTTGGTCGTCCGGAGCTTTAACAGGTTCTGTGTACGCCTCTTCTGGGTATACTGAGAATCGTAGTGTATTGGGTGTGATGTCAAGATGGAAGTATCACTACAGTCATATGGAGATGATGATCACGCAGGGATACAGAACTAATACTCTTAAATGTTGCAGCTATCGGGATAATATGACTAGGTCATGATTATTCGATTACAGAGACTAGTTGCTAGTGATCCGATATATGCTTCGTACGAGGCAGACACAATTCCAACCCTAGGCCTAGCATGTGACATCCAATATTCGATCGTATTACGCAATACATTGTATACTACGCCTGATACAGATTATATATATTTTATGTTGAATATATTTCTGGAGAATTGGGTAGGCACGGTGCTTTGCTAGAAGCCAACCATGTCTTGTAAATCGGTAAGAACGTGGTACCGGGTACGCATGTGTTCGAATAATCTGATGACCGTATTTACTGCCAACATATCCAGGGATCTCTTGGGTTGCTTCCCAAAGATTCACCGATGACATTTGACTCGAACATAATTAATCTGGGATTAATTATGAGAGAGAAAATTAATCTGTGATTAATTACGGTAATAATTAATCTGTGATTAATTATGAGACAGAAAATTAATCTTGGATTAATTGAGTCATGAATTAATCTGGGATTAATTCGTGAAGAAGAGAGAACACGATTAATTTGGAATTAATCGGTAAAATAAATTTAATAGTTAAATTGGATTTTACTATTTAATTTATTTAATTGGGTTAAAATAATATATTGGATATATAATTGAAATTGGATTTCAATACGGAATTAAAATTGGATTTTAATTCAAGCGAACGAATTAATTCGTAAGCGACTTTTGTAATAATTTTGTGAGGCATTATTATTTAATTAAATTAGATTTAATTACGTCGTGATGGAAAATTCGTATAATCGGATTAAACGAACCGGGCCTAAAGTGTGTTGTGTAAGCCAACTTGAATTTTGAATTCAAAGTGGTGGGACCTACTCACTTACATCAACTAGTCACTATTTGATGGAAGTGGTTGGCATAATAATTTGGATTTATTAATACAATACAACAACACACTTAAGTTAACTTTAGAAGTCAACTTTATTATGTTTTTTTGGAAAACACAAAGCACTATTCACTCATCTTCTCTCTTCCCTCTCTTGGTCGAATTTCTTGCTTCTTGGAGTGAAATTTTGCTTCAATTTTTTTATCAAAGCTAGCACTTTTGGGGTCAAACAATGTGATAGGGAAACTCACCCTTGAGTTTGGAATACTCAACAAAGCTTGGAGCTTCCATGAAACAAAGAAAAAGTCTTGAACTTCATCCGATCATTGTAAGTTTTTCCGCAACTCTCTTTGATTTTATTCACACATAAATCTTGTTTAGGATCCTTGGGCATGTCTAGGATACTAACAGGCGAACCTTTGGCACTTCTCACATTTTCTAGTGTATTCAACTACGTCGGCTCGCATCGTTAGCCAATAGTATCCGGCTGTGTGGGCTCGACATGCGAGACTCCTCCCCCCAGAGTGATTTCCACATTCTCCTTCGTGCAGCTCGGCTAACACGTACTACACTTCTTCAGGAGTTAAACATTTAAGGTATGGTCCAGAGAGAGATCTCCTCAGCAGTTGGTTGTCGTACAGAGTGAACCGCGCAGCTTGCCGCAGAATCTTCCGGGCGACTACCTTGTCTACTGGCAATTCTCCTACCTCCAGGTACTTGATCAAATGGGACATCCAATAGTCGATTTGTTTGATGTGGGAGACAACTCTGTCTCCTATTTTAAGAATGGCTGGCCATTGTAGATATGTCACTGGTATGGCTCGAATATTATCCTCTTGTAGAGCGAACCCAAGAGTAGCCAGGGCATCCGCGTGAGTGTTCTCGGTCCTGGGAATCTACGAGATTGTAAATGATTCCAAAGTAGATTGGATTTCCTTTACCTTTGATAAATAAGATGCCATTTGAGCTCCTCGAGCTTGGTAAGATCATCGGAGTTTATTGACAATTAGTTGAGAATCAGATGTGGCATCCACTCTCTTCGCCCCCAAATTCTTTAAGCAATGTTAGCCCGACTATCAACGCTTCGTACTCAGCCTCGTTGTTGGTAGTTTGGAAGCCACACTTAAATTCTTATTGTATAACGTCTCCTGAGGGAGAGGTGATTACAACTTCTAACGTCTCCTCACTTGCTGTCAAATAAGGTTAGAACTAGCCTCAGAGTAAAAGTGAGGTTCATATTGAGTGAGAGTAGTAGAGAAACAATGAAAATTCCTAAGTTTGACAGGAATTTATGTCACCCTAGTAGAACAATGAAGAGACGAAAGATTATCTGAAGATGACAGATAGGAGCTGGAGGTGGCAGTGATGGATCTAGCAGGCGATGCAGACGGTGGGAGATCAATTGTAGAATGATCATTTGAGGGAGGTACATCAGAGTCATCATCGGGAAATAAATTAAGAGTGATATTTGTAAAGAGGATACAGGGCGATGAAAGGATATATTGAAATTTGGAAACATAGGAAAACATGTGATTTTCCCAAAAGGTGACATGACGAGAGATACAGAGGCGATTGGAGACGGGATCCCAAAATATAAACATTTTGTGTTCAATGTCATAGCCCAAGAAACAACATAATCGAGCCCGAGGTTCTAATTTAGTGTGTTCATAGGGCTGAAGAAGAACGAAACAAACACATCTAAAGACTTTAAGAAGATTGTAATTGAGAGACGTATCATGGAGTTTTTCATAAGGGGATTGATTGGCTAGAACAAAAGACGGAAGACGATAATGGTGTAGACATTAGTGAGGGCAATTTCTCCCCAAAAAAATTCAGGACAAGAGGAAGAGATGATAAGAGCACGAACTGTATCTAAAATATACATGTGTTTGCGTTCGGATCTCCCATTTTGGTGAGAAAGTGTAGAAAATCTGAGTCTTTATATTCCATGGCATTGTCAGTGCGGAAAGTTTTAATGGGTCGATTGAATTGAGTTTTAATCATATTCACAAAGGTTTGGTAAATGGACAAAGGGATTTTTCATAAGATAGAGCCAATGGTAACGGGAATAGTCATCAATGAAAATCACAAAATACTTTGAACCACCCATAGTAGGAGTAGGAGATGGACCCCAAATATCAGAATGTACTGGATCAAAAGGTGAAGATGAAATCGAAATACTATTATTAAAGGATAACGTAGTTTGCTTGCCCAACTGACAAGGCATACAATCAAAAATTTTATTGGAAACAGGACCCAAATGACCACTATAAGCTAATAAATGTAATCGACTAAGAGAATGGTGGCCCAACCGAGACTGCCACAGGCTTAGTGAGGTAATGGGTGAAGTAGAGGCGGCAGAGTAACATGGAGAAATGTCTTGAGGAAGATGAAGGCTGATGAGCTCAAACAAACGACCATTCTTACGGCATATCCTAAGCATCCGACCGGTCCGCGGATCCTGCACAGAGCAACCAGAAGAAGTAAATAAGACAAGACCAATGTCACATAATTGGCCGACAGATAAAGATTTAAAATGAGTTTGGGTATAAGAAATGTGTTAGATACAAAGAGATGCGAAAGAGAATATGACCAAGATGACTAAGAGTCATGAAAGAGCCATTAGCAGTTTGAATGGCAGGAATATGTGATGGAGTAGATGTAAATGTGAAGATACTTGAGTCAGAAATCATGTGATTGCAACAAGCAGAATTAAAATACCAAGAGGCAGTACATGAGATAGTAGAAGAAGCAGAGATATTACCAAATTGGGAGGCTATGGATTGAAAGAGATATGCGAGTCCTGAATAGGTTGAGAAGGCCAAGACTGCTCAGTGTCACCCTGATCATCAGAAACTACAGTAGAAAAATACTGGCGACCTTTGAAGGATGGAGTAGTATGGCGAGTGGGACAGTTTCTTTCAAAATGGACAGGACTCAACTTATGGCAAATTTTACAACGGCGTGTAGGACATTTAAGGACCAGGTGCCCGGTAACTTACAGTAATTACATGGCTTTAAGGAGGGATAACTGGAAGGAAGTGTGGCAAGGATGGTATATGTATGTTGTATTCGGCCAGTAGAGTGGCGAGTTGCTTTTGAAATAAGTTTATCATTGGCGGAGTCAAGAGCGGGTAGCAGAGTTTAATGAAGTAAGGAGGCACGAGTGGGTTCAAACTTGGTATCAAGAGCCATTAGAAACTGAATCAGTCTTTGGCGATCTCTGTAGGTGGTGAATTTTGACAGCATCACCAGAATTATCCCAATGGGGCTCAGAGAGAGCCAATTGATCCCAGAGAAACCGCATCTGGGAATGGAATTTCGTAATAGATTGGCTAGGTTCCTGACACATTTGGTGGAGACCACAAATCAACTGATACTGATGAGATAAATATGTGGTTGTATATCGGTGAGCAAAGAAGTCTTTTAGAGACTTGACTGTGTTAAAACGACCGAATTGAAAATTTATGACAGAAACAGAGGAGTTGTGAAACCATGTAATGATCTTGTGATTCTGACTTTCCCAATCTTCAAGGCAATCAGCAAAATCTTCGTCACTCTCAATTTTGTGTTGAACCGGTTCAGTAAGAGTACCACTAATATAACGCCAGAGTTTACGGCCCTTGAGAAATCTGCACATAACTTGGGCCCAGAGGACATAATTGTGACCATTAAGGAGGATCCGAATTGGTTGGGAGATGTTAGACTTTTCCATGGAGAAAATCGGCGAAGTCTAAAGAATATCCTGAAAGAGACAGCCATGAAAACTGTAATAAATGAGGCCAAAAAATATAAATTTGGCAAAAAAATCCCAAACTTTGGATAATTACAAAATACCCCAAAACTTTTGAAAATTACAGAATTTCCCCAAAAGTTCTGAAAATAATAGTTTTGTCCCACACCAAGGCAAATAACAGAAAAGTCCAAAAGTCTTCAAAAAATGCAAAAAAAAAGTCAGGAGTTTTGGAAATCTAATAAAAACACCCCTGAAGATTCACGAATTATTCCGAGAGCCACAAAGGAGAAGTGCTGACGGCGGGAAAAGGTCGATGATGGACTGAGAAAGCGTCCGACTGTGGTGGTAAGAACATACTCGGTGGCGAGAGAAAATGCCCAAATTTGAGGGTTTGGCGAATCAATTGAGGAGCAGATCCGAGCAGCAGAGGCCGGAATCGGCGTGGAAATTGGCAGAAACTGACTGGGTGTGAGGTTCTGTGGCACCAGAATCGGGAGACAATTCGGCCTCGAACAAGACGGCGCGTGAAGAACATGCGCAGAGCATAGGCGCGTGAGGTACACGCGCGGCGGCAGCCGTGGTAGCCAGAGGCGGAGAATTAACAGGACCCAGGGAAAAATACTGTATGATACCATATTAGAGATTGAGTTGAATATTCTTTATATTTCAATCTAAATATAATTACAATGTAACAGCTTTTATATAGGCAATAAAAGAAAGCTAAAATAGGAAAAGAAAATCTAAATATGTATACAAATAATGGAAATCGTAAATTGCCTAGAATAGAAAATTATAATATGGAGGGATATTATAATTTCCGTTTTGATAATATATCATTAACAATTTCAGTTTTATTATTGATTTTGAAATTGCCTACAAACATACACAATAAGCAATCTTTATACCCAATAGATGGTGAATTGAATAATGACCTAATATTGCGGAAATATAAATCTTTTCGATTTTACGCTACTAAGTTATTAGATTTACCAATTAAGCTTATGTCAATTTTCTCAATCACAATACATCGCCAAAATACAAGTCACTAAATAATATGCAAATATAAAATAAACTTGCGATAATATAAAAGTTAAGGGATGAAGAAATTGACACCGGTGATTTATAGTGGTTCGACCAACTCTTTGCATACGTCCACTCCCTCAAGCCACGCTTGAAGCTTTTCACTAAGTTGAATCAACAACTTACACCGAGTTTTCCGTGATTCACTCATAACCAAGAGTTTTGTCCCATAGGTTCACTCCAAATTTTTACACAAGAATTTTCCAATAGCTCACTCTCAAACCTTTACAATGAGTTTTATCTCTACGCTTACTCACAACCTTTACACAAATTAGCATTTTGAGTATGCTCACTCACAAAGGGATTTCCTAACCTCAAGTGTATGAATATGAAGATTTAAGTACAACTTAGGTAGTCACAAAAGATAATAAGATTTAATGATGTGGGTTGATAACCTAAGAAATCTAAGCTCACTACAAATGATATGAATGTGCAGTGTGTGAGCTTGAGTGTAAGAGTGTATATGATGATGAAGGTTTTAGTTGATGATGAAGGTTTTAGTTTACTCTCTGTTTTTGCCTTAAAGAAAATTATATTAAGGTTGAAGAAGATGGAAAAAATGAAATTGGGGGCTCTATTTTATAGAGAATGTGAAAAGTAACGGCTATATTACCTTTGAAGATTAAAGCGCAATACCGAATTATTGATCGGTATGAAGGTCGATATGCCGGTTAGCTCACCGGTATGAATCGTCTTGGTTATAGTAGCTGCGCAAACTCCAACTGACAGGTATGGGTGACCGGTATGGAGCAGCCCAGTTTCAGAGAGCATGCAAATATGCCCAAGGCAAAGCAGGGTTAGCGGTTTGCCGGTGTGGGAGACCGATATGCCGGTCTCAATACAGAAAATGAAGGATTCGAAAATTTAAAATATTTTACCCATGACCCTAATGCATCTAAATGAATGTATATATGACCTATGAGCTTATAAACTTAAATTATCAACTCACTTACAAAGAAAGCTCTAAGCTAAGACCAGATAAAAATTTCTTCAATAAGTGCTTGAGTCTTCACATCCATTTTCCTCTTCATCCCTAATTGCTTTGACATTTTTTTATAATGTCTGCTAATGTGCGTCAAAGTCTTTCGCATTGCATCATCAAAATCCATCTTAAGTGTTATGGCACTAACAATCTCCCCTTTTTTTTATGATGGCAACTTTAAATTTTATTAGCATTGAGAGTTCTAAATTTATTGACGATTATGGCTCCCCCTCAATATGTGATTTTCTTCAATATAACTCTATAAAACTTAGACAAACACATTAGTATAAATTTACTCCCTATTAATACAAGGATGAGAGTAACACAAGTTTTAATCACATTCATATGATTTCTCCCCATTTGACATTATAAAAAAGGATGAAGAAGCAAAAATTAAGTTTTATGAGATATCAACCAATATGTGCACAAAACATATGAAAGTTCATTAACATGCACGTCTAGTATTTTTCATACAATTCTCCCCTTTTGTCATACAATATGAAATTCACAAAATCACAATTTACAGAAATTGTGATTATTTGGTTGCGTATATGCGTAGAAAAATTCTCAGACTTTTCGGAAATATTCCGGAAGCATTTTGAGACTTTCGACAAAAATCACATAATAGGTAAAATTATAGTTTTGCTAAAATTACAATAATCAGCCAATGCTACAGTGACCATATCACTATAGCAATAGGCTAGTCTGGTTCCACAGCTGAACCGGTTGTCTGATCATCTCGATTGCTTGACTTGGTGAACCGATAAATCAGTTTACGTGTAACCACGGAAAGTATTTTCGAAAATTTAATCTCGATTGTCTATTGCGTAATCACTCTAAATATTTGATATTGATTAGTGATTTGGGTGAAATACGGATAAATTAATGATAAATGATATTGATTAATTTATCCGAACTAAAAATTATTTTAAATATCGTTTTTGCCCGCAGACATACTTTCACAACGCGCCCCTCTAAAAATCTTACATAAAAACATCGTTTAGGTCATTTATTTTATTTTTTTAATTTACCATCAAAGCAATATCATTTTAATGACAATTTAAATATTTATTTAGTCTTATTTTATTGTACTTATCATTTTCCTTTTATGATTGAAACAAGAATGCACACAAGATGCAAGTACAAAGAAAATATACTTCTTTTGACCTTGAAAACCATATGCATGTAAAAACACATAAAAAAATGTACAAAGTCAATATTTGCACGGCAGTGCGTGTAAATATATGCAGAGGGTTAGGTCAAGAACCCTATCCAACACTAAAATATATTTGTTTTTTTTTGTATAGGTGACCACCTCACCCAAAAATTTTAAAAGCAAAAAATGCTCACAGCATACAAAGTGGGTCATCTGTTCAATTATAATAATTCTCTTTATAAACATTTTTTATTAAACAATTTTGTTGGGGTACTTTTTTATTATTTTATCTATTTACTCAAATTAACCCTTTTTTTTAAGAAAAAAATTTGATTCAAGAAACCTGATCACCAATCTACTAGCTTGGAAAATTATGACTTTCAACTTTTTTTTTGCTTGCACTCTACCTACTAGTTGCTCTCTCTTACCTAGTTAGCCAAAATTTTTACTATGGAATGATGATATAATAATTTAATATTATCTTATAATGTATTTTAAAATAATAAAAAAGAAAAACATCTAAAATAAATGATATTTATATTTAATAAAAACTCCAT
This sequence comes from Zanthoxylum bungeanum, assembly GCA_019454045.1. Lineage (NCBI taxonomy): Eukaryota > Viridiplantae > Streptophyta > Magnoliopsida > Sapindales > Rutaceae > Zanthoxylum > Zanthoxylum bungeanum. The sequence continues at coordinate 26,727 of SKCR01051339.1, forward strand.
ATATTATATAATTATTAATTAGTGATATTACGGAACTCTTCTTTTTTTTTTTTTTTTTGGGAAACGATGGAAACCCTGCTACCAAACCACTCATTCTGGGTCGCGGCGCAAGTAAAACCATCGGCTGTCCCAGGCTCTTACAAGAAATGCACCCCTTGGATTCGAACTCAGAACCTCAATGTGAGATCTTGGACCCTACACCACCAAGCCACAATGATATAAAAATTATTATTGCTACATGAAATGAAATGAGATTTGCGCGCATATATATTAAAGCCTTGTGGCTTTTGTGTTTATTTCACAATCACTTCTTAACATTCTCTCAATATTAATTCTTCATCTCTCATTCTTTCTTTTTAGTTTCTTCTTTCAAATTAATTACAATGGATCAATGGTGGAGTGCTCTTCAGTTTCTTGAGAACAAGACCATTCTTGTCACTGGGGCAACTGGGTTTCTAGCAAAGAGTTTGAATATTTTCTCTCTTCTTTTAACTTCTCTTTTTCTCGAAAGTAATAGAGTTCTTAAACGATTTTCCTTTTCTTGATTGTATGCAGTTTTTGTGGAGAAAATCCTGAGGGTTCAGCCAAATGTGAAGAAGCTTTACCTCCTTCTTAGAGCTGCAGATGCTAAGTCAGCCACCGTTCGTTTCCATAATGAGGTATATTAACCAAAACCAAATTAAATAAAAATAGATGGATCGCTTACATGGATTTTCTGACGTACGTCATTATGCTATATGATGGATCAATGTCTCGTTAAACTCAATAACATACAAATTTTTCTTTACAATTTCTTTTCATATCAGCTTGTATATTTCCCGATCTCGCTTAACATATTTCAATAAATATATAATATTGATTCCATGCATTTTTTAATTTATTAAGTCTTAATAAACATGTGAACAACAGTTTCATCATATCCTGTTTATAATGAGAGTCTTATACACCGAATATAATGACCAAACAAGATATATATATATATGTTGATGTATAATATGTGTATGATTACAGATTATAGGGAAGGACTTATTTAGGGTTCTAAAAGAAAAAAATGGTACACATACAAGTACATTTATCTCAGAGAAGATCACTTTGGTCCCCGGTGACATTTCTCGTGAAGATTTGGGAGTGAAAGACTCGAATTTAATGGAAAAGATGTGGAATGAATTAGACGCAATGATCAATTTAGCTGCCACTACCAACTTCGATGAAAGGTATATATATATGATCACAAACAATATAAACATTTAGGTTCTAAAACTTCTTTTATGTAAATTTTCTACGTACTAGTGAATCTTTTAACCGGAAAAAATAGTTGTTTGTTTTGTAAAATCACTTTAATAGACGGGTTTTTAAAAGTTATGTCATGAAAAAAAAATTATGATATAAAATAAAGATATTCTAAACAATTTACATCTTTAAAAAAGTTTTACAATCTCTACTAATAGAGATAAAATAAATTTTTTAATCTACAAAAAATTATAAAAAACTATTTTCGTCAGTAGAGAAACCATACTAAACAAACACTAGTTCATTTATTTTTGGTGCAGATATGATGTTGCACTTGGTCTCAACACTTTCGGAGCTAAAAATGTTTTGAACTTCTCAAAGAAATGTGCAAAGCTGAAGGTTCTTGTCCATGTATCCACTGGTAATTAATATAACAAGTCTCTATCGATCGACATTCATTTTATTGCAGAAGTGTCCCTGGAGTAGTCGACACATGTGGCTAATTAATCCAAAAATTTAAGAAATTTCAATTTTAATATATAATATGTTTTTTATATTTTTTATTATTTATAAGTAGGATCTTATTTTAGTAACTCGTATAGAGCCACAAAATTTAAAGCAATTCAAGACCGCATCTGTTTTATTAAAATTATATTGATTTGTCTCTTTAAGATGATTTTTTTATTATTATTACTCAGCTTACGTATGGGGAGAAAGATCAGGGCTATTATATGAGAGATCATTCAAGATGGGGGAGACACTTAATGGGGCTTCAGGATTAGACATTGATGTGGAGAGGAAGGTGGTGGAGCAAGAATTGAATGAACTTCAAGCTGAGGGAGCAACTGAAGAAGCAATTACACTTGCAATGAAAGATCTGGGCATCAAAAGGTTTGTGATATATATATATACACACACTTAAATCCCTAATTTTGTTTATTTTTATTTTTTTAATTTTAGATCTTTTATAATATACTATGGCTATCTAGAACCACGAGTTCTTGTTTAATTATAAAAGTTTCCAAATAGTTGGGGGTTGTAAATGAAGAAAAGAAAGACTCTTAAAATTTATAAAACAATTTATATACAATCTAATATAAAAACAAGTTAAACATTACCCTTTTTGAGAAATATTGAAACCTAATTCTAACTAGATTTCAATAAAAACAAATTTTTAATGAGCTCTCATTAAAAATATTGAAACCTAATTACCCTTTTTGCAAATATTGTATATTACAAAGTGGTAATTTATCCTTTTTTATGTTATGAACTTTGATTATAATAGTTAAATTTTGGAATAATTTTTCAGGGCAAAAATCTATGGATGGCCAAACACATATGTATTCACAAAGGCAATGGGAGAGATGCTTGTAGGGCATCACAAAGAAAATTTGTCAGTTGTTATTTTACGCCCAACCATCATCACAAGTACTTACAAAGAACCATTTCCTGGTTGGATTGAAGGTGTCAGGTAAGCAAGCATTCAAATAAAATATATAAAAACAAGCATGAATTGATTTCTTTGTTGGGATATTTTGATTTCTTTTAAGTTTTTATTTTAAAATATATATATTTTTATGCAGAACCATTGACAGTTTAGCTGTTGGTTATGGCAAAGGAAGACTAACTTGCTTCCTTGGAGACGTTAAGGGAATTGTTGATGTGGTGAGTTTAAGTTATTTCTTTACTCTATTGTCTCATTTCGGCTCTAAGTTATTATAATTTCATATGCATATATATATATATTATTATACTCATATATGGTGCATTTGCAGATGCATGTACACTACATATGCAAATTTCATATGCATAAATTCAATCTTTTAAATGATAAATTATTATGCAGATACCAGCTGATATGGTGGTGAATTCTATCATTGTGGCAATGGTAGCTCAAGCAAATCAACCCTATATTCATGATCATCATATCAATATTTATCAAGTGGGATCATCTTCAAAACACCCTTTGATATACACTGATATTCAGGATTACGCCTACCGTTACTTCACCAGAAAGCCATGGATTAACAAAGATGGAAAGCCTGTTAAAGTTGGCAAGCTCACTGTTTTTCACAACATGCCTAGCTTTCACAGATACATGACAATCCGTTACATTTTACCTCTCAAGGTCATTATTTATTTTTTACCTACACCTTACCTACATCGATTCGGTTTTGTAAAAAAAAAAAATACCGATTTAATTGGCTACTGAAAATTACCGATTTTTAGTTGATTAATCAACGATTAATCATTGATTTTCTAAAATCGTTCGATTTATAGAAAGACTCGTACTTTTTCTTCTTTAAATACTTTAGTCATCTCTCTCAACTTTATGATTATTTAGCCTTTTTTTTTTATCATAAATGAATATTAATTATTAGTTATTTTTGGGGGATCTTAAGAAATAAGTTTTGTATTTTTTTATTTTCAGTCATGTTTCATGATTAATTTCTAATTAATCCCCAATTATTTTCAATAAATCTCAAATTGCTCTGAAGCGATTTACTACTAATTTTCGATTAATTATTGCCCATATGACAAGAAAAACCACTTGTCTTTAATATTATTGTTGGGTAAATACATGTTAGCTTAACCTTTTGACAAGTGGTTTCACTAACAGGATGCTTTCTTTTCTTAAAATACAGGGACTAGAAATAGCAAATGCAGCATTTTGCCAGTACTTTCAGGGCAGGTTTAATGATCTCAATAGGAAGATCAATTTCGTGATGCGATTGGTTGAACTTTACAGACCATACTTATTCTTCTGTGGCATGTACGTATACTATCCTTAGTTTCTTCATCACATCAATTTGATGATTTTATGTATATCTATGACATGTTTTAATCTTATTGGTTTATGTCACCTCAAAAAATCATCATAAATTTAACGATCTATTAATAACTTTTATGACCATAGAAAAGCGTCATATATTTTATGATCAATACTATCATTTGTGACCATATATTTGCCGACACAAAAAACTTTTTACAACGCCGAATATGTAGTGTAATAATTATAACGTCGAAAATAATATCGACGCAAAATATTAAAGTTTTTAGCGTCGATATAATTTTTCGACGCTAAAGATGTATTATTTGCGTCGAAATTATTTTCAACATGTAATATTGAATCTTATATAAACAAACTAAACTTGTTGTTTAATTCGTACACAGATTTGATGATACAAACACTGAGAAGCTGCGAATGGTAGCTAGAGATAACGGCATAGAGACTGATATATTTTACTTTGATCCGAATTGCGTTGACTGGGATGATTACTTCATGAACACTCACATTCCTGGTGCTGTGAAATACCTTTTCAAATGAAATCCGCAAAGTGTTTAATTATTTTCTACTCGCATTCTTCAGATCCTGCTTATAGTAAGAGCCTTGGGTAAAATTATAACTTACTGCCAGCATGATGTTAAATTCATTTTAAATGTTATAAAAGTGTGATTTATTATATTAATCAACTGCCTGTGATTTTGATCAACTCACCTTAATTAGTTAATAACAATGCCAAGTATATATTTGTTTCATTATTATTTTCGGGAGATGTGACTTCTGCAAATAAATATAAGGGAGAAAGTCTTTAGGATCCTCAATTTTTTTCATGATATCCCGTCAAGTCATTGATTTTTTCATAATACCTCATTAAAATCCATTGGTAAAAATTAATTATTTTTCCATTTTTACCCTTTATTTATAAATAAAAAAGTGACACCAATAATTATGGGTGCACACATAATAAATTAAAAATTTTATCTCTCTTTCGTTTTTTCCTCTCAATTTCTCATATTCTTTCTAATTTTTCTCTTTAATATACTCATGCCTCAGTCACTTGTTCCCAAGATTTTAGCTTCATTAGAACCACCAATTTTTTCTAATATATTTTTCATTTCAAATTTCTTATATTTATTAAAAAAAATTATTATTTTTTGGGAGTTGGAACACAAGTAGTGGTGGCTTCTTTTTATGAACCCAAATATGGGGAAAAAAATCATGAGAATGCTTGCATTTAAGTAATCTGAAAGCCTTAAACTTGACAAATTGATAATTTCTTCATTCTTTTATTATTCTTTTTTAATAAAATAATAATAATTTGCCAAGGAATACACGCTACATTGCTATAATGTTTAGTCCAAATTTTGACTTTGTTGGAGAATTTTGCTTGTTTAATTTGCTAAATTTCTACGTGTTAAGGAAACAAACAAAAAAAAAAATCGTTGAATCACACTATGTAAATGATATGGATTAAATACGACTACCTCATTTATAATTCAAGAAAGAGAAATCCTTTTTTAAGAAAAAATCTTAAATTCTTACATCTTCTTTGTATTACTGTAGTTATATTTCAGTGACGAAGTTATCTTATAAAAATTTGCTTTTTATATTTTTCCGTGCATGTCTTCCATGATGACAAAGTTGTATCCTTAATAATAAAATATGTTGTTATAACAATGTGATTAATTATATATCGCATGTAAATGATTTTACTGCCTAGTTAAACCAATTTTGTTAAGTAGTTAGATGGATTATTGGAGAGCTTACAAAGATTGGATCACAAAAACCGAATTCATATGCCCTTGCAACCAAACAGCATCCAAACATAAAGAAGGACAAAATAAGAAAAAAAAAAAAAATCAACGGCCACGATTTAATCAACCCCGGTCCAATATCCTTCACAAACCCAAAAAAAAAAACCTAGCTATTTATAATCCTTTTGCATCGGCAAAAAACTCTTTAGCAAACCCTAGCAGCAACTCCAACGCTCTCGTCTCGCATCTCCGCACACAACCAAGTAAGTTTCCCACCTCATGCTTTCTCTTTTAGCTATCTGTTCATTCTTTAAAACTGTTTTCACGTGATTGTTTTGTGTCGTTTTAGCAGAAATGAAGGTGATCGCCGCTTACTTGCTCGCCGTTTTGGGCGGCAACGCCAACCCATCCGCCGATGACTTGAAGAACATTCTCGGATCAGGTATGTTTTTCATTTTACAAACAACCCAGATCGTTAATTTTTTTATATTTTTAAAAATATCAGTCAATTTTATTTTTTTTATCTTGTATTGATAATACTCTGCTAATGTATTGGTTAGTATATTTTAATATTAAGTTATTAGCGTGGCAGCGGATGGTGGTATTTAAAATGTTTTATTCTTTGTAGATTATGATTTCATTGACAAAAAAAAAAGCTTGTTATGTGTTAATGGTGATGTAAAAGATCATTATTATTTGAGAAATTTTAAAGTTTTGCTCTGGTTGTTTGAATTTTCAATAACACTAGGTAGGAAAACATATAATGTTGAGGCTAATATCATTGAAAATGGTATTTGAGATCAGTGAGGTTGATTTTGACGTGGTATTAAATGTTTTGGGTTGTGTTTGTTACTTTGTTTTGCAGTTGGAGCAGAAGCAGATGAGGAGAGAATATCGTTTCTCCTGGCTGAAGTCAAGGGAAAGGATATTACTGAATTAATTGCATCCGGAAGGGAGAAATTGGCGTCAGTGCCATCAGGTGGTGGTGTTGCTGTTGCTGCCGCTGCACCTGCTGCAGGTGGTGGTGGTGCCGCTCCTGCTGCTGAGGCTAAGAAAGAAGAGAAGGTTGAGGAGAAGGAAGAATCCGATGATGTAAGTTTTGTTTTGTGAGATTGAAATTTTAGTTTGGCATTAATCATTTCAGTTTCAGCTTGGTTGTGATCCTTATATTGTAAGAATGTTTATTTTGCCTGACTTTTACTTCAATTTTCTGCAGGACATGGGTTTCAGCCTTTTCGACTAAGATCAGAATGTTTATTGGTGCTTTTATTTGAATTTGACAAGTTTTTGGTCTGTAGTTGGATATGGTTTTACCATCTTAGAGATTGTCGGAACTCATGGAATTTTTGCTTGCTTAATGAAGTGAGATCTTTTAACATTAGTGTTATAATTCTTTTTATTTTCCTGAAATTTAAATTTGAAATCAATCCCAAAATATATCTTAATTTATTGAATAAATGTCATATAATTTGATTTCGGGTTGGGGTTTTCTCACATATTTTTATGAGGCGTGACTAAGTGCACCTAAGCGTATCTAAAAGGCGCGAGCCTTTGTTCCTAGACGCGCGCCTGATGAAGGTCGTCTGGTCCGACCCTTCATGTGGCACAGTGGCCTGAGCCTGAGGCGCGCCTTTGACAATTATGGCTTATCCATTTCAAGTTGATGACTAGTGTTTAATTTACACCTTAAATCATTTGGAGGGATTGATGCATAGCATATGCATCTATGTACATAGTCAAAATGTCTATTTGCGGCCAATTTTCTAGAGATTGCTATGGTACTTTGGTACAGTGCGTATGTCTTCGATGAAAAGGGTTGGTAAATGGATGAGACTCATAAAATCCTTCTCCAATTCAAGTATTGTTCGGAAAAATTATTTTGTTTCAAATCCAAGTCTAAATAAACAATATTTGAATGGTGATTGGATTTTTTCAAATTTAATCCATTTGTCAAAAAGATGTGAAACTATTATGTATGCTCCCTATGAATATTGGAAATGTCAACCCAAGCTATGGCAGTTGGCTCAACATAACATTTTTTTTAACATGCTATGGGCAATATCTCCCACTAAATTAAAACTCTTATAAAAGAAAAGTTTTACTTAAATAACCTTCAAGCTGAGGTAGGGTATAGTTTGAACAAAAATAATAAATTGATATTTTATGGATTTTAATAAAACTGATTTAACAACCTTCACTGACTTACTGCGAGTCGATGATAAAGGATGTTGAGGACATTCTTTAGGGTTTGAACGAAACTAATACTTCATTTGAAAATGAAAATGCAGCTGCAATTCAAAATCTTTCAGTCTCCCCAGGCATATTTCCTGGACAAAAGGCATTTAATGCAAAAGTTTTATCATCTTCACAGGCTAAGAATCACAAAATTAAACAGAGTTTCTATTGTCATGAAGTACAAGAAAGGCTAGCAATCAAAGTCTATTCTGTTTGAAACAACATATTCCTCCATCAATAAAGAGAACGTGATATAAGGTATCACCAACTATAAAAAAACATCAAGTTACTTGGTGTTGCAGTTGTACATTTTCCTATGAGCGCAGTTTTCGGAAATGTCTTGAAATAACTTTTGAGCTATTATCCCTCCTCAAAAGCTGTCTACGCTCTTTACAAAGCTTTCTTTCTTCCAGCTGTTAGAGAATATCCTTCGCCTCAATTAGTTTCGATAAGGCTGTGGGTCATTGTCTCATGAAAACAAACAAAAGACTTGCCTGGGAAATGATTTTTGCAGACTTCCAACAATTTCAGAACCATCTGTATGCTGTTGGCAAAGCGTCTTAAGATTTGGGAACAGTCACATTTAGAATCTTTATATCTTGATATGGCTTGTCGGCCTTATCCGTCTTCACTTTCTCAATAGCCTGTCCAGTGCAAAAAATTTCAAATGTTAGTCAAGGCATAATACATCAAGACTAGTGGTACTCACCAAATTCAACAGCTATGACTCTCACTTAAGTTTAGCTTTAGTACAGAAGGCTGTTGGATGGATGCCGCAATTTAAACTTATGCATCAATTGTGCCAATGCAATGCAATATATTGTTATAAATAACCATCAGTCAAGTACACAAATAATACCTGTACGACATCCATTCCTTTTATAACTCTACCAAAAACAGTGTGCTTATTGTCCAGCCACGGAGTAGCGACAGTGGTGATAAAGAACTGAGACCCATTTGTATTTGGGCCAGCATTTGCCATTGAAAATGTGAAAGGCCTGTCGTGTCTTAAACTGCAAATAAAGAATTTTACATTCCATGTGAATCATTGTAAATTAAGATAATTATTAAATATCAACATCAACCAATCACAAGCAGCAATAGGACTAGCAAGATAATAGCAAGTGGAACATGCCAGTTAATAGTTGAGTTGTAACCTTGGAAATTAAAAACATGTTAAAGAGTATTTTTCTTATATCTTCACTTGTCTTGCAGTAAATTCATGAGTACCTCCAACTAAGAAGCTTCTTCAAAATATTGACAGAAACACCAAGAAAAACAAAGCTGCAAGAGCCAATAATGTGAGCTCGAGCATGTCAATAAGCAAAATTAATTACCTCTTATGAAACTCATCCTCAAATTCCCTTCCCCAGATAGATTGCCCACCAGTGCCATCTCCCAAAGGATCTCCTGTTTGAACCATGAAGCCTTTGATGACCCGGTGAAAAATGAGATTATCATAATACCCATTCCGACAGTGTGTTGTAAAGTTCTCCACAGTTTTTGGACATTCTTCTGGGTAAAGTTTCATATGAATGTCACCCATTGTCGTATGCAAAATCTGGTAAAACAGATGGATAATCAAAAAAAAGTATGACCAAACTTGTTAACATGCCAAGGAGGGCTCTAAAAGAAAACAACAGAAGAAACACATTAAGAGCATATAGATAAATAAAGAGGGAAAAGAAAACTCACCACATTGTCAGGAAGAGATGTTGTCACTGACTTTCCAATATCAGACACTGCCAAAAGTTCATCAGGAGGAGGTTTTTCATTGAAGACATCCCTTCCCTTGGTTGTGTCTTCAGGCTCCTCTGGTTCCCTCCGACTATTGGGGCCGCATAGAGTTTTGAGTCAAATGCAATACTTTAAAATAATTCTTCAGTATTTCATTAAAGAGAAAACACAACTCTCAGTGTGCTGTAGCAAACTTTCAATTTCAAACAAGCGAACAATTTAGATGCAGGGGAACCAACTCATGTTGGTTTCAACATCCAAATAAGATGAGACCACAAACTATGTAGTTCATCATTCTTAAAATTCTAATCTCTCTGTCTTGCCAGCTATCATACCCTACGCAATTATGGAACACCATGCAGTTGAATGACACAACAATTAAAGGCATCACTAGTACACACCCTCAAGAAAGTAATAATAAAAATATTGATAATAAAGCAGCAAAATTACTAGTAAAGTTGGGTAGAATATGTTGTACCTGAATAAATAGATCCTATGTTTCTTGAAAGCACAACAAAGTAGGGTTGGATCGGACAAAGGCTCTTTGCTCTCGTTGGCATTTGCTGCAGCTGCCGGAATTTTCCTAACCTTTTTACTGCTTCGATCACCTTGATACAAGGCGATTCTCAAGAATCTATCATTGTTTTCCACTTTCCCAAGAATTCGAGCCACTTTATTCATGTGCAAATTTACAATCTATAAGAAGTCAAATGAAAAGGCGGGAAAGGAATAAGAATATCATAGAAAACAAAAAAGGAATAGAGATGCTAAGACAATTAATATGCATATAGCAATGTACTTCACAATCTAATACAAGAATGTGATTTATTACTTTTATCCCTAGGAGAGTTGCATATATAAGGAAATTAGAGCTTTCATCAAAAATTGCATTTGGTGGTGGTGCAGTTTCTGTTTTCTCAATTTCCTTCTCAACAGCCATTCTTCGCCCAAAATCAATAGCTTCCAGCCGGTATAAGGGGGCATCACTTCTTTGGAGATCTTGGGCCACCTAATCAGAACAAGCAA